>OVBE01007746.1:0-16332 GCA_900406425.1 Iberis pinnata
ATGCACTCCAACAACGGCCTCCTCAATTACTCACACCCAATTTGGATGATCTTGAGACACTTATTGGCTATCGTTGCACTGCTACCGCCAATGCGATTCTTATAGCCCCAATATCAGTTGAACAAGTTACTCGTGTTCTGTTTTCCATGCCCTCCAACAAAGCTTCGTGACCAGATGGGTTCCCAGCAGAGTTCTACAAGTCCGCTTGGTCGATCATAGGGCCTGATCTAATCATTGCAATCCAATCATTCTTCCTCTACGGTTTTTTATCTCACAGAGTCAATGCTACACTACTAGCCTTGATTCCTAAATCTCAAGACCCCATCGCTATGCAAGACTACCGTCCCATCTCATGTTGCAACACCCTCTACAAGATCATCTCAAAAATCCTTGCCAACCAACTCAAGCAATTACTCCCGGACATGATCGAGCCCAACCAAAGAGCTTTTGTTCACGGTAGATTACTCCTTGAAAACACCTTACTTGCCACTGAACTAGTCAAGAATTACCACAAGGAAGATGTCAGCCCTCGGTCAATGCTCAAATTGGATATATCAAAGGCGTTGGATACAGTCGAATGGGATTTTATCCTAGTGACTCTTGCCACCATGGGCCTTCCCGCTCAATTCATTCATTGGATCAAATTGTGCCTCACAACTGCTATGTTCTTGGTTATGGTCAATGGCGAACGTTCGGGCTATTTCCCTAGTTCCCGGGGTATCCACCAAGGTTGTGCACTCTCTCCCTATTTTTTTGTTATAGCTAATAATGTTTTATCTAAGTGTTTGAATAGGGCGGCGATCAATGGCATCTTCAACTATCACCCGATGTGTCGACCTATGCACCTTACACACCTGAGCTTTGCAGACGACATTCTAATCTTCACGGATGGCTCAGATACCTCCTTCCTTGAGATCCTGCAAATCCTTGAGGATTTTGGCCGCTACTCGGGACTACTCATAAACCCGTCTAAATCAGTCGTATATCATGGAGGGAAAGCCAACTCACTAATTGACCAAGCTACATACTTGGGTTTCTTAGTGGCACTTTGCCTGTCCGCTACCTAGGCCTCCCACTTACAACGAAATCTATGCAAGCCACCGACTACGAACCTTTAATTGACTGCATCCTGTCTCGCCTACTATCTTGGTCGGCTAAGTCTCTTTCATATGGAGGAAGACTACAACTCATGAAATCAGTAATTCGGAGTATCACAAACTTTTGGTTATCTGCACTTCGTTTACCACTAACTTGCCTTGATAAGATTAAAAGTCTTGGTTCTAGTTTTTTATGGGCAAGCAATCCAAGTGTTCACACCAAAGCAAAGATAGCCTGGAAGCAAGTTTGTAGGTCATTCTCAGAAGGAGGCTTAGGGTTACGTACGTTAAGAGACACATCCACGGTTTTTGGTCTATCACTCATATGGTGCCTACTCTCTTCCGCTAAGTCGCTATGGACCCTTTGGACTAAACACCATCTTTTACGATCCCACACTTTCTGGGATATCGAGCCCACTCAAACCGGCTCTTGGATTTGGCGTCAATTACTACAACTTCGACCACTAGCCACTCCACTCTTCCGATACAAGCTAGGTGCTGGTTTGCAAGTTAAATTCTGGACAGATCACTGGACTGGTTGGGGACCTCTCTCCCGCCTCACTGAAGATTCGGCGATTCGACAGCTAGGCATTCCAAGAGAAGCATCCATAGCAGCAGCAACCCCGATGGCAACTGGACATTCAGGAAAGTCTGTAACCCTCCCCTCAGAACCCTTACTAACAATCTCTCTCTTTTGCAGGCCCCGTCACCTCAAGGAGGACAAGATGTACCTCTATGGAAACACAACCATGATACTTACAAGGATTCATTCTCAACCGCACATACCTGGACTCTAATTCGCAATAGAGAACCGACACTACCATGGACTCGACTCGTTTGGTTCTCTCAAGGAATCCCCCGCTTCTCTTTCATCACTTGGCTCGCCTTTCACAACCGCCTACAAACCGGAGCTCGCACAAGTGCATATGGCATCCACCAACCTTATGTCCTATGCGGAGAGCCTTTGGAACCTAGAGACCACCTCTTCTTTGCATGTCCCTACTCATACACAGTATGGACAACACTTACCGGATCCCTTCTTCGATCTCCTACACCTGACTGGCATACAACAATCCACCGACTACTCAACCCCCCTCCTAGCAGACCGCAAACCGACCTTATCCTCAAGAAGCTATGTCTGCAAGCAACATTATACTTCATTTGGAGGGAGCGAAATGACCGCATCCATGGACGAAGCCACGAGACACCCTCCTACCTTACCCGCCTTCTTCGACAACAAATCATGGACCGGTTGGAAAGCCTCAACATTCTCGCCAGTCACAAGCTTGCCGCACTGCCCTTGCGATGGATTTCACTTATCTCTACAAGTTAGGGATATCTCCAAAGGCAAGGTAACCACTTGTACTCTTTTTCCCGTGGTTAGTTTTATCCCATAGGGTTTTCTAACCATGGGTTTTAACGAGGCAAGAGGTTTACCATAAAAAAGCCAATCCCTAACGCTCCCAATCATCTTCTATCTATACATATTTTGCCAACATATCTTGCTGCTTGTGTACAAACCAAAACATTTGTTATTTTTTGTTGATAAATAAAGTTTTACATTTCAACAAAAAAAAATTAATAATTCTAGGTGGAAAATACACGTGCATACGCACTTATTCGAACATTGACAGACTGTGTGACCTGAACTAAAGTACAAATAACGATAATGGTACAACGTTGGACTTGAGTCTAAAGAGGAAGAAAAAGGCATGTCTTTACCAAATTTATTGCCCCTCCAATTTTATCAAGGGAAAAGAAACATCTATCTATAAAATATATGTAAATTGAAAATATAAAGCAAGTTGGAATAATATTTAGAAAACTTTTCTAAAAAATATCTAAACTAGACAATCAATAATTGTTCACACAGGCTCGTTAGCCTTCTCCCTCTCTCTGCCTTTTCTCTTCTACAGATCGGATTTCACCGTCGATCTAAGCTAGAGGAGACTAGCCGAAGTGTATGGAGCTCTCCTTCCTCCTCTTCTAAGTACAAGCTCGTGCACCGACCACCTCTCTGCGTCCCAACGGAGGTTTACGGTGACCATCGCGATTCGGGCCGCTTCTTCTTCGCCTGGTCTGAGGTCACAAATCACAGCGACGGTTTTTGATTGGCGTTGGGTATGAGGATGAGTTTCTCTTCCATCTGGTTTTCGGGTCCTAGGGTTCCTCTTCACCGTATCTCTAAAATATGGTGCTTAGATCTCATGGGTTCCTCGGCAACGGCGGCATCTCCTCGGGTCCGTCTTCTCCATCTTCTTCCGCCGCTGTGGATGGGTTGTGGTTCTGCTGCCAAATCCGTTTCGGGGGCCTGCACCAGTGGCTGGTTTTCCCTTTCCAGCCACATTCGCGGGTTTGGCGTAGCTAGGTGTCTGTCGGGTTCTCCGGTACCATCCTCGGGTGTCACTTGGTCTAGGTATTTCCAGTTATTTTGTTGTGCTTGGAAGCAGAGTTCTGAGTCTCCCTCATAGTTTTTATCAAATGTTTAGACTTTCGATTGGGTGTTGGTAGAAATGGTTCTGTCTTCGTGGTCGCTATGTATCTCTGGTGGGCAATATAGCAGTCCGTTTTTGGTTTCGTTAAGTTTGTTGTTTGCTCAGGTCTCTGGTTTTAGCCTTCAAGTCATCGGTTTAAGTGCAGAGTCTCCTTGTCTTTGCTTTGGCGTTATGATCATACCAAGGGGCGTTTCTTTGCGTTCCCAGAATCTTTCGTTAGGTTGCATTTGTAGATGATGGTTTGTGGTGTTATGCTTCGGTTTAGTGTTTTGATGCCTTCTCGGGTTCTGTTGCGCTTTTATGTGAGTGCTAGAGGGTTTCTTCTGCTACTCGCTATATTGTATGTGTCCCTTCAAGGGTCAATAGTTTTGTCATCATGGGTTTCTAGTGGAATTTACCACCTAGCAATCGGAGGTCCAAGAGCTCTCTTCAGCGTTTGTTTGTCGTCTTCCCCTCGGGACGAGTTCTCTGAAGCTTTTCGTGCTGGACTATATGGTCTCACCTCTCTCATTTCTCTAGTGCTCGTTTAGTCTCTTCCCAGGCTTCATTTCGGGGTCTCGGGTTGATCGATCTTTACTGACCTTTTGGAGTGTTTATTTTGGTGCAGTCTTCGTCTCGATGGGTTTTGATTTTCATTCCTGTCTCGTTTATCTATACCCGTTATATGTTCAGTTATTATGTTGTGTACTGCTACTTTATTCCCCGTTAATGAGAAAAAAAGACAATCAATATTTGTTCTTTTATATATAAAAAAATACGAGATTAACAAACATACAAGAAATGACAACAATGTGAGTTTATAGCAAGAAAAGGAAAAAAATCGCAAGCTTCTCTTCATCCTCATCATAAACTCTAACTTCTTTCGTTTAGTGTCACCGCCTGGGACCAATGTGCGGCAGCTCCCACAGCGCCGCCGTCGGTCCCTTTTGTTCTGTTTTCTAGCTTTTTCGATTCTTTGTTTTTTCCTTTGTCTTCTTAGTTTTAGTTCCTTCATATTTTTTCTTATTGGTGGTCTTAAGTATTTTTCCAGGTTACAGTGGTGCCAACGGTGTTAGGAACGCTGGGCAACTTGGTCTACGGTGCAGTTCTTTGCAACCGCTCTTCCGTCCATCAGTGCGCCTTATCTTGGGTGGTTTCTTAGCCTCTATTTTCGCTTCAGCCTAGTGGTTTCAAGGATTTTAGTTAAAGGCGGCATTCAGGTGGCATCTTCAGCCAAGTTGCCTCGCGTTCGCCGACTCCTCTTGGGTTATCTTTGAAAGTTGTTTTCTCTATGCTATGGGTAAGCCTTGTTTGTGAGTTCTCTATGGGGTTTGGAAATTTGGTCAAAGGTGGGAATCAGATCTATGTCGGAGTTTTAGTTTTTGTTGGGTATTAACTTTCGTTTTAGGATCTAGTGGTTTTAGTCCCTTTTCTAGCTTGGTTTTTTCAAGATAGTTTGTGGCTTTGGCTGGAGTCTGTTGTCTCTCGACACCTCTAGTGTGATGGGTTAGTTTCTCCTTGAAGATTGTGTTTTGCTCTTTGAATCTACGTTGTGTTCTGTCTGAGTTCGCCTTATCTTATCGGTTTCTCTTGTGGTGTTTACTGATGTTTTCATTCATCTTCACTATTACTGGCTTCGATGAAGGTTTCACTCTTCTGTTATCGTGGACTTTGTTTTGCTAGTGGAGGTCCTAGATTTAACTTCTAAGATGGTATTGAACTGAATTAGGATTTGTCGTCAGCGTGTTGGAGTCTTCATCGTGTCTCCATTTCTGGCCCAGATTTTCTAATGTTTTTTTGGTTGTTGTCGAGCATGGTTTAGCCTTGTATTGGTCTTTTGGAAGATTCTTTTTTTTAGTTTGGGGTTCTTCTTCCTCTTTCCCTTTTGTGTTAGCTATTATCTTATAGTACTGGATTTGCTTCTGACTTTTCTTGCTCTGAAAATATTCTTTTTTTTTGCCTACTTAGTTTGCAGTATTGCAAAGACAATTGCCGTCTTTGTATCAAACCCTCTATTTCACCCTATTTATTATATAAAATGTTTGCAACAAAAAAGACAACGTACAAGAAATGAAAAAATATCTTATATATAGTAGAAAAATAATAATAATAATTTAAATTTAAAGATTATGGTGAGAGACACACAACTTTGAACACATGGTGGTTGTTTATTAAATCAAAGGTTCTGGAACACTAAATGTTGAGATAAAGGTTCTAAAGGTCGTGGAATCCTGAGTTTTAAGTCAGAGGTTCAGAGGGTCTTGAAACCCTGAGTTTAGACGCAAAGATTCTAGATCTCTTAATTTGGGTTCGTCTTTGAAATAAGCTTTTTATTATTTTTACAAAGTGAGGCCGTCTCCAGCTCGGACGAACTCAAAGTTTAGTAATATTTTATGAGCGTGCTCTCTCTATTCTCTTTCTAGAATTTCTATCTAGAATTTCTAACCACTAATATTGGGGTCTCGAATCCATTTTCTATAGTGCCATTTGGTCGCAATCATCACTTCTCTGACATCCACGTGAAAATTGTAGCTAGCTCAGCGTCTGCTCGACATGGCCTATCGCTAGCTCGGCGCCTAGGCTAATACGGCCTACTCATAGGTCGACTACCGAGTCGGTAAACCTCGTGCTGGTTTTTCGTGGGCCCGATCCTCTCGATATACATAATCCATGGATTTATGAATGAATTTTGCGTCTTCTAGACCTTGTTCATGGATGGTGGACACATATCCAATATTGTTGTTCTCTGGTGTTTAACCGGTCTTCGCACTATACTCCTAGACTCGGTCAACAAGAGAGAAGGGTTAGACGACGTGTATTAAAATATTACATAAATATTAGATTTATAAATTTGACTTGGACGAGGCTATTTGACTATAGCGTTGTGATACTAACTCTTTCTACTTCGGCTATGAATAATGAGTAGATTATCTTCGAATTACTTATAGACAAGGTATTGCCTTAAGTCCCTGCAATTTTGGTAGACGAGCTTATAATAGCCGTGGTCCTTTGTTCTATGATCGTTTTTTCACTTCGTCTATATCGGCGAATTCTCTTTCTATCTCTTCACCGTCCCTCTCTCCTTTTTTCTCCGACCCCCCCCCCTTAGATCGATCTAACACTCTATTTATACTACTTCAGGCTAAACCAAATCGATGTGGAAAGTGATCTTGACAGGTGTCGATACCTGGTCGAAAGTCACATGCTATTAATAGGCCTTTTTCAAATTGGGTTTGACTTACTGCTGGGGCTTTAGAGGGTGCTAAACCCTGGCCCAACAGTTACTCCCCCCCCCCCCCAANAAGAGACTTGTCGACTGAACACTTCATACAGAGGACTTGACGGAGTGCTTATAATTCGACGAAATAAGGAGTATGGGATTAGTCAACGAGATAGAAATCCGACATGAACGCCGAGGTTAAAATAACCGTGATCATTCCAAGAAGTGAATTTTATATTGACGGAGTGATCATTTGTTTCGGTCAGTCGACGAGATGAAAAGTAATATTGGTCCTTTGATGTAATGACAATCTCCGAGGTTCTGACCTTGGTGAAAGAAGTTTTTTCGTGACTAGTTGACGAGGCGTTGAATTTGATGGAATAGAACTCACCTTGATTGAACAGGATTTTACCTCGACGCTGTGCTTACTCGACGGGGTAAGGTTGTAAAGACCCGTATTTTCTACGTTAATATTTTCGGTTTTATGTAATTATTCCCGGTTATAAGTTCCGAATATTATAACTATACGCTATTGATAAAATTTTATTATTTTTTTAATTAATATAGCGGAATGGAAAACCGGAACGAACTCGAAATCCTAAATTAGAATCGAAATCAATTTTCCGGTTTAATAGGAATTACAATGGAAATTGGTTAATTAATTTAAAAAAAAAAAAAAACTTAGGCTAATGGTTTGATCTTGAGTTGAGATTTATTTTTGATTAAGTGAGGATGTTGGGCTTGTCTTTCTTGAGGTTAAAAGAAGAAAGACCTATGGTGGATTTAATCATGTTTAAATTTTAAATTGGGCTCATACTTATCAAATTAAGTTGAAATTGAATTGGGTTCAAAGTTAGCAAGGAGAGTTGGGTTGATTTTGCTAAGGAAGAATTTTTTTTGGTTAGTCTTGCATGATCATGCACTAATGGAAGGTTAGACATGATGAGGTGTCTAAAAGAGGAAGGTTAGAGTTGTGAGCTTGTTGTGTTGGCATCTAATGGTGCAAGAAATGATTACGTCTAAGATTAGTTTAATCTAAATCAAAATTCAACATGCAAGGAAACACATTTCTTCTTTCTTCCTTCTTCATTTTTTCCAACAAAAGAAGAGAAAAGAGAGAGAGAGAGAGGAGGAGAGAAAAGTGAAGAAGAGAAAGAAGAAGAGTGTTGAGAGAGAAGAGATAATAGGTTTATCAAACACCTCGGATCAACCTCAAAATTGGTAAGAATGTTCCTGATTCTTTTCTTAAGCCATAAAAAAAACCGTTCATAATTTGGAGTTGTAATGTTTGAGTTATGATCAGTTTATTGGAACTGTTTTCTGTAGTGCGAATCCGAGACCAGTTGGAGAAGAAGTTGATCTTGGAAATCCTAGACATCTTGGATTGAAGCGAAACTTGGTGAGCGTTTTCCTATCTCTTTTCTTAAGCCATAGCAAAAAAAACCGTTCATTATTTGGAGTTGTAATGTTTGCGTTATGATCAGTTCATTGGGACTGTTTTCTGTAGTGCGAATCCGAGACCAGTTGGAGAAGAAGTTGATTTTGGAAACCCTAGACATCTCGGATTGAAGCGAAACTTGGTGAGCGTTTTCCTAACTCTTTTCGTAAGACATAGCAAAAAAACCGTTCATTATTTGGAGTTGTAATGTTTGAGTTATGATCATTTCACTGGGACTGTTTTCTGTAGTGCGAATCCGAGACCAGTTGGAGAAGAAGTTGATTTTGGAAACCCTATACATCTCGGATTGAAGCTAAAATTGGTGAGCGTTTTCCTAACTATTTTCTTAAGCCATAATCGAAAGCAGAACCTATTTCTGTTTAGTATTCATTAAGTTATAGTTGCATTACTGCTACTATTTTTCCCAGATCCGGATCCGCGAACAGTAGAGTTAAGAGAAAGCGGCGGTGAGTAGGCGGTTGGCGGCAGCGTCTCACCAAAGGTAGAGGAGGTCTCGCTGGTTTCGGTGGTCTCGGTGGTCACTCGGTGCAGAATTCGGTTGAAACCGGTTTATAAGGGTTATCGGTTTACTAAGGTACGGGAATTCGGTTATGGTTTATTAAAACCCTATACTTGAAATTCCGGTTTGTTAGGTTGCATTTTAGTATTTGCTGGTTTAGAAATTTAATTTGCTTTTTCGGTTTGTAATAATTAGGATTTATCGGTCGTTGCGGGTGTTCGGGGTTGCGGGTAGCTCGGGTAATCCTTTTAGCGGGAGTCAAGGTGGGTCCCGGAACTTGAATGTTTTTTTTTCTTTCGAACGTAGTTTTTAAATGCATGGAACCGGATTAATTAAATGGATCGGGATAGAACCGGGAAATGGCCTCGAAGCCAATAATCGTAATGTGTGAATCTACAATTGTGTAAAAATTGATTAATTAACGGATTGGACTTATAAGATGGAAATAGCCCGATGCCGAGGATTATTTGCTAATTTTAGAAATCCGAAAACACTAAAATGAGGAATAACGTAGGAAAGATTAGAAATGGCCGCGGGCCGATGGATGATTGCTTTGTGTGATGTTGGAAATTGTAATTAGATGAATGTTAAATTGGATTAATAAAATGGATCGGACTTAGGGTCGGTAATGGCATTGTTATGCCTAAGTTAATGTATGTGTTTGAAATCGGATTTGAGATTCGGATTAATGGCCGAGACCGCCGTTGTGTTCTATCAGTTTTGGCTGCGTGCCCGCGATGTTATGTTTTATGAATAAAAGTTTTTTTATTCGGATTTGGTATATCGGTTTCTCCTGTATGTGGGTCCTCCCTGCGGGGCGTGTATGGACGTATGGCCCGGAGAGAGTACTTGGCTGATCACCTTGGCCGGGAAACAACCGACGGGGTGTCGGGTATCACGCGGATTAAGCGTGATACCTAGGTTGGTGTTTTCCGGGTTAGGGAAAACCAACTAGGGATTTCTATGAATTTCTTTGTGGCTTCCATTGGCAATCCCAGTGTTTGGAGGGAGAAATCTATATACGGACCCATTCGGTTTTAAGTTGTAACTTGGTTTTATTATTCTGATTATGATTGATGTTATTGAATCGTTTGTATTGGCTATCTTAATAGCCAATATATCAAATCCTTACGTGCCAGCGTATTTGGGATGTTTGACATTGTAAGTTGCATTCATATGTTGTTGACTATACCGGGACATGTGATTGCTCTGTGGGGTTCGGGTTGGGATTTTCGGTATGGTGTGAATGTTAGTCTGGGCTGACACGCACTGAGTAACTTTTAGAGTTACTCATTCCCCTCTTTCCTTTCCCCTTTCAGGTAACCCTACGTTAGGGTTTCCTTTTGTATTCGGGCGCGGGACGACTAGAGGCCGGCTATACATATGTGTAATTAAGTTTTATTTTACAATTGGTTTGTAATATTATTTTATGTAATATCTTCCGCGTATTTGTATTATATTTTAGGCTGATCGGATTTAAACGTTTTATTCGGTTTAATTGTTTTATGTTATTTATAATTTCGTATTTATACCATCAATTTGATAAACAGTATTTATTTAATCAAATCGATCCTGCAAAATCTTCATAACTCTGACCTTCGGGTTAGAGGGTCCTGACTCGGGCATTGACCGGATTGGATTACTGGTTTAGTCAGTTTCCGGGAATAAGGCGTGACGTGTCGGTTTAATTTCCGAACCGGGGCGTTACAAAAGTGGTATCAGAGCCTAGATCTCTCGAGATTTTTGAGACGGGTTCGATTGGAATATATGTCGTTTTTAGTCCGGTTTTCCAACGGTGTTCGATTCAAGATTTTGAAAACACTCGAAAGTAATTGTGAAATAATAGATTTTCAGATTTTGTGAAATATTCAAATTTAAAGTCAATTACGGAATCGGATTTGAATTGGTTTATGAGTATTTATGAGCTACTCGGGTTTTAACGGATTTGAAACAGTATAGGCGGGTCGTCCTGCATGGGAAGTTGGTCGGGTAATAGTTTTTGTGTTTGTAGTATCCGGGTAGTGTACATTATCTAGTGTGTTTGTGAATGCAGTAGGCGATGTCCTTACCTCGTGAATTGTCTTGGGGTCATCGTGTGGCCCGTAGAGCGGGAGTTCGGAGTGTTGATTTGCAGCACCCACCCGAGTTAGGGCCCGAGATGCCTGTCGGAGATAACCGTTCGGGTAGTGAGCCGCAGGTTCAATCCCAACAGGGCGCTCGGCACGTTGTGCACGAGCAGCAGAGCGTACACAATGTGGATCAGCGGGCCAACGCCGGAGAGCCAGCCGATCCCGCTCTACAACGTTTGGTTGACGCATTCTTCCATGCGGTAGATGACCGTACTCGAGGGCCGGAACGTGTTGGGACATACACGATCTCCGACTTTCTCAAGCTTGTTACAGCTATGAAGAACCTCGGTACCACGAAGTTCAGGGGCGAGCCAGATTCGGTTAAAGCGGATGAGTGGCTGGAGGAGTTGGAGACAAACTTCGACGCGATGCTTTGTCCCGAAGAGTACAAGAAGACCATCGCGGTCAATTATCTGGAGCAGGAGGCTAAGGCATGGTGGCGTAACACCGAGCGCCAGCTAAGTGATACAGAGGTCACTTGGGACTTCTTCAAGTCCGAGTTTCTGGCCAAGTACTTCCCCTCGGAAGCTCGATATCGTCTTGAGAGGAAGTTCCTTAACCTCTATCAGGGCAGTTGGTCCGTACGATAGTACGAGACCGAGTTCACTAAGCTGAGGCGGTACATGTACCGTGGCCAAGGAGACGAGGCTACGATGGTCCGTTATTTCCTTAACAGACTAAAGCCTGAGATTAGTAGCCGCCTCGTTGCAGTGGACTTCCCGAGCCTTAACCGTTTGGTTGAGCGGGCTGTGTTGATCGAGGACAAGCTTGGGCTGTCGAAGACTTCCGGTTTCAAAGCGAGCCAATCTGGCAAGCCTAGGAGTGACTTCTCTCGACCGCAGGCAAGCGGTAAGGGGAATACATTTGCGGCACCGCAGACCAAGACCAGGGGTCGACCCAGTAATTGCTTTAGTTGCGGTCAACCGGGGCACATCTCGAAGCATTACCCCGCAAACTGTTCGGTGGCGGCAGGACGCATGGAGTCAAGGAAGCGTGAGCGTCCGGCACCGGAGTTTGTTACCTGCTTCGCATGTGGCGAGAAGGGCCACTACGCCAATGCTTGTCCCAACCGAGGAGCGGTTACGGAACCGTCGGTTAACCGACCTTGCTTGGAGATGTCGAAGGCGAAGCCGTCCACGAAGAGGAAGACGGGTGAAGGTCATGTTTTTGCACTTACCGCTGATGAGCCGGGTTCCTATAACAAAGGACCGGTAGCGGGTATGTAATATAAAAACCGTTGTTAAACTTGTTATATAAATAAAAGCTGTTTTTCTGTGTATAAATTGCGTTGTTTAATCTTTTATAGGATCGTTAGATGTTGGAGGCGTATCGACACACGTTCTTTTAGATTCGGGAGCCACGCATAGCTTCATTTCTTATGAGGTTTATTTGAAACTCGGAAATAGATTTGCATACGAGAAAGCGGTGATGACAGTATCCACCCCGGGAAGTGAGCGTTTGTCAGTGAGCGGTCGAGTGTGCGATGTTCCAATGACGGTTCGGGACTGCGAGTTTCGAGGAGGCCTTCATGTGATGCTATTGAACGGCTACGACGTAATTCTCGGGATGGATTGGTTATCAAGGCAAAGGGTGATACTGGATTGTGCTAAGGGGCAAGTGATAATCCAGTATCAACCCAGGATCGTTTACCCGGGAATCTTTCCGAGTATGGGCGTATCGATTATTTTTGCATTGCGGATTAAGGATATGTTGGCGGATGGCAAGGTTTTCATGGTGACAATAACGGATGAGACTCGAGACAAGAAGCCGTCGATTGAGATTTCAGAGATTTCAGTGGTGTCGGATTTTCCTGATGTGTTTGAACCACTGACTTCGTTACCGCCATCACGGGAGCACCCGTTTACGATTGAGCTCGAGCCGGGTACGACACCTCTAGCTAAGGCACCATACCGTATGGCCCCGGCCGAGTTAGCGGAGTTGAAGAAACAACTCGAGGACTTGTTAAAGAAAGGCTTCATTCGACCAAGTTCCTCGCCTTGGGGAGCTCCGGTATTGTTCGTGAGGAATAAGGACGGATCTATGCGTCTTTGCATCGATTACCGTGGCATTAATGCGGTAACAATCAAGGACAAATATATGTTGCCTCGCATCGATGAGTTGCTCGATCAGTTGCGTGGTGCATCCTAGTTCTCTAAGATTGATTTAGCTTCGGGGTATCATCAGATTCTGATAGCTGAAGAAGATATTAAGAAGACGGCATTTCGTACGCGTTATGGGCATTATGAGTTTGTGGTGATGCCGTTCGGGTTAACCAACGCACCAGCAGCCTTCATGAGATTGATGAACGAGGTGTTTTGGGACTATCTTGATCAGTTTGTCATCATCTTCATCGATGATATATTGATTTACTCTAAGTCTGAGGCAGAGCACCAAGAGCATTTGTGGTCCGTATTGAGTCGATTGCGGGAGAAGAAACTATTTTGCTAAGCAGAGAAAATGTTCCTTCTAGCAACGGGAGATCGGATTCCTAGGACATCGAGTGTCTAAGCATGGACTTACCGCTGACCTAGAAAAGATCAAGGTGATACGGGATTGGCCGAGACCGACTTCCGTGACTGAGATCCGTAGCTTTCTTGGACTTGCAGGATATTACCGTAAATTCGTGAAGGATTTCTCCTCGATAGCCAAGCCGATGACGAAGCTGACCGGTAAAGGGGTTCCGTTTGTTTGGAGTGATGAGACAGAGCGGGCCTTTTGTCGTCTCAAAGAGGCCCTAACGCCGGCGCCGATGTTGACTTTACCCGAGCCGGGGAAGCCATACACCATTTATACCGATGCTTCCCGTATTGGCCTTGGTTGTGTTTTGATGCAGGGTGAGAAGGTAATCGCTTATGCTTCACGTCAGTTGCGGAAGCATGAGACGAATTACCCGACTCACGATCTTGAGTTGGCTGCGGTTGTGTTTGCGCTGCGGATTTGGAGATCTTACCTCTATGGCGAGCGGGTGGAGGTGTTTACCGATCACCAGAGTCTCAAGTATCTATTTACGCAGCCGGATCTCAATTTGAGACAGCACCGTTGGATGGAGTTCGTAGCCGACTACGACCTTACAACTTCTTACCATCCAGGACGAGCGAATACCGTTGCGGATGCGTTGAGCCGTCGGAAACAGGTAGTAGATTCCGAGGTTGATGTGAGGCGATTGGCAAACTTAATTGGTGATTTGAGGTTGTTCGCGATAGATGGTGAGGATGGCGAACCTGTGGGATTTCAGGCTGTTCACCAATCGATGTTGCTTCAGCGTATTCGGGAAGAGCAGACCCTGTATGAGAAGCTGATGATGATTGCAGACTCTATTCGAAGCGGCGATGAGTCGAATGTGTCTGGGTACCATTTAGTAGAGGACGGTACGTTGGTACTCAACGGTCGTGTTACCGTTCCTTCCGACGGAGGCATTCGGGACGAGATTTTGCGTTTAGCGCATCATTCTTTGCTGAGTATTCACCCCGGGAGTACCAAGATGTACCAAGACATNAGCGGTTTTATCATTGGCCGGGTTTGAAACGGGACGTGGCCCAATGGGTATCCCAGTGTTCGGTGTGTCAACAAGTGAAGGTTGAGCACCAGGTTCCTGGCGGTTTACTCCAGAGCTTAACCATTCCGCAATGGAAGTGGGAATTGATCTTGATGGATTTCATCACGGGGTTACCGGCCGGACGAAGGCGTTCGAATAACGCCATTTGGGTGGTCGTCAACCGTTTGGCGAAGACGGCTCATTTGTTAGCTATCCGGGATACGGATAAAACTAGCAAGTTGGCCGAGAGATATATCGATGAGATCGTGAAGCTTCACGGTGTACCCCACGACATAGTGTCTGATCGGGACCCGAGATTCACGTCCCAGTTTTGGGGTTCTCTTCAGTATGCGTTGGGGACGACGTTGAAGATGTCAACGCCTTATCACCCTGAGACGGACGGTCAGACGGAGCGTACAATCCGTACGATCGAGGATATGCTGCGGGCATGTATTCTTGAGTGGGCCGGGTCGTGGGAGCGATATCTGCCTTTGGTTGAGTTTGCGTACAACAACATCTTCCATGCTAGCATCGGGATGTCTCCATATGAGGTATTATATGGACGGCCGTGTCGGACTCCCTTGTGTTGGGCTGAGGTTGGAGAGAGGCGTATGTTCGGACCCGAGATCGTCGACGAGACGATGTCAAAGCTCGGAATTATCCGAGCTAATATGCAGAAAGCTCAGGACAGGCAGAAGAAGTATGCAGACTAGTCACGTCGAGAGGTGACTTTCGAGGTCGGGGTTGGGTGTATCTCCGAGTGGATGCCCAGAAGGGAAAAGCACATTTTGGGAAGGTCGGGAAGCTGGCGGTACGGTTTATTGGACCGTATCGGATTGTTAGCCGGGTTGGTGAGGTTTCATATCGGTTGGAGTTACCACCGGATATGAACAGGCATCCCGTTTTCCATGTATCGATGTTGCGCAGGTTCATTCGGGATCCTAGTTCTATAGAGCCATAGCGGTTCGAGGAGCTACGGGATAACCTAACTTTTCCCGAAGGGCCGATCCGGATAGGCGAGCGCCAAGTTCGGAAGTTGAAGAACCGGTCGATCCCACAGATCCAAGTCTTTTGGGGTAAGAAGAACTGGATGATCGTGACCTGGGAGGATGAGCAGCGATTTAAACACGACTATCCAAAGTTCTTCGCGGGTGACGTAGTGATGGATGAGGCAGGTCCGTCCGAGCCATAGAATTCGAGACGAATTCTTTTAAGGGGGGCAGAATGTAAAGACCCGTATTTTCTACGTTAATATTTTCGGTTTTATGTAATTATTCCCGGTTATAAGTTCCGAATATTATAACTATACGCTATTGATAAAATTTTATTATTTTGTTTAATTAATATAGCGGACAGGAAAACCGGAACGAACTCGAAATCCTAAATTAGAATCGAAATCAAATTTCCGGTTTAATAGGAATTACAATGGAAATTGGTTAATTCATTTATAAAAATAAAAAAACAAAAAAAAAAACTTAGGCTAATGGTTTGATATTGAGTTGAGATTTATTTTTGATTAAGTGAGGATGTTGGGCTTGTCTTTGTTGAGGTTAAAAGAAGAAAGACCTATGGTGGATTTAATCATGTTTGAATTTTAAATTGGGCTCATACTTATCAAGTTAAGTTGAGATTGAATTGGGCTCAAAGTTAGCAAGGTGAGTTGGGTTGATTTTGCTAAGGAAAAATTTTTCTTGGTTAGTCTTGCATGATCATGCACTAATTGAAGGTTAGACATGATGAGGTGTCTAAAGGAGGAAGGTTAGAGTTGTGAGCTTGTTGTGTTGGCATCTAATGGTGCAAACAATGATTATGTCTAAGATTAGTTTAATCTAAATCAAAATTCAACATACAAGGAAACACATTTCTTCTTTCTTCCTTCTTCATTTTTGCCAACAAAAGAAGAGAAAAGAGAGAGAGAG
>OVBE01007747.1:0-18071 GCA_900406425.1 Iberis pinnata
CCGGAATATATTTCCGTGGTTCGACTGAGTTAAATTTCGAGATAGGCGTAATAACCTAGGTTTGGGTCAAAGAGGGTTGACTGGAAACGGGGTGTTACAGACAGCCAACTTATGACAGTTCCTGGGAATGGAAGAACGTGATAGTAAAACAGTTTCCGGACTTCGACCTTGAGGACAAGGTCAATTTGAATGGCGGGGGTATTGATACGTATGAAGCCACTCATCCACCTGTCATCTACCAATACAAAAGAAGGGCTAAAGCCCAAGTGAAGTGAAGAATGGGCTGCTGCAAGGAGAAAGGTTCTCAGAGAAGAGTATTGGGCTTCTATGAAGAACACAAGACTAATATGTAAATAACCCAAGTAGTAGTGAGTAGTATATATGTTGTACAGAGAGAGAGAGTAAGGTTTTATCAAACATCTAAGAAAGTTGTAAGGTCAGGAGGGGAGAGACTCCATTAAACCTTTCTCTCAAGTTATTGCAATATATTTAAGTTCTACTTCTTATTTTCTAAAGATTGACTGTGCTATTCTTATCACTGTCCTTCCGGCAATCAAACAACTAGAGATGGAAGTTGCAGTAGAGTTAACCGACAACGTAAGCGATGCAGAAGCCTTGCTTGCATTGCAATCTAAGATCAGGAAGAATCCTCAGATTAAATCATTAGCCATATCTTATGGTATACTTGAATATCTACTTCTTAAAGTTTTTAGTTTCCAGCTTCTTTGCCAAAAGAAGTTATCCTTCTTGCAGAAAAGCTCCAATGCTTAATTGGAAAGATCAATTGCTTATCATTGTATCTCTAACCAAATGTATTAATAAGTCCTTTTTGGTACCTTTTGCAACATCGAACATGGGTTCAGGCGTTCAGCTATGCTTGTTATGAATCTGGTCTGTTTAAATTTTGATTTTTTTTTTTATTATAACATGAATGACCACCTGCAATTTAGTACTAACGTTTCATTGTAGTGGTAAACCATTCTTTTTCAACTGCTTGTGCCACAAGCAACTTTTGCATTATGACTTCAGCTAACCACATTATTAGCGGTGAGTTGTAAGTATCCTCCATCGACTTAGAATTTTAAAAGTTTGACCTTCTTGTGGTTCCACTTTATAGTCTTCCTCTGTCTTTTTCCTAAACCTTTCAGGATGTAATGTTATGTGGTGGCTCAGTTGCAGTTATTATTCCAATAGGTCCAAACTCATTCTCTTACACTACATTGTTCCATATGCTATTGAAATTTAAGCTACATGGATCTTATTGTATGTGTACCAATATAGGGTTGGGAGGTTTTGTTGCATTCTGGGATGTTTGGCAAAAGGAATAATGATTCCACAAAAGCTTCACATCTTTGAGATAGTGTAATTTCTTAACCCTCAAATAACAAGTGGGTTCTTTTTATTTTATGCGAGTAGAACTTTCAATTTTTGATTGAAATTCAATTTGTAGATATGTGAACCAATTAAGATTAGATTTTTTGGATTCTGATTTTCTCCTTTTAAAATTTAAAGTATATGTTCTTTAAAAGGTATCGTCCTTATCTATTAGTGTTGGAAAACTCTTTGATTATAGAAATATGGCTGCAAACAGATGGAGGCCAACGTCATCTTAGT
This sequence comes from Iberis pinnata, assembly GCA_900406425.1. Taxonomy (NCBI): domain Eukaryota; kingdom Viridiplantae; phylum Streptophyta; class Magnoliopsida; order Brassicales; family Brassicaceae; genus Iberis; species Iberis pinnata. The sequence continues at coordinate 1,615 of OVBE01007747.1, forward strand.
ATCTCAATGTCCTTTATTTCATTTACATCTTTGCTTAAAGGATTTTTGGACAGTGGATTCTAGATACATGTCAAATTCTACGATGTAAATCTATTCTTCACTTTTTCATTTGTATTTTGTTATTTTCGATAGTATAGTTTCTTCTACATCTAATAATTTATCATAATTATTAATTTAGGAATATATAATCCCAGATGACAAATAAACTTCTAAAAAGACTATTTTCCATACTTCATAAATTTGGGTGCTGTTTACTAATTCTTATATCTAGCACAACATGAAGATGCCTAATTACAACAAAAAGTGCCTACCATGTCAACGTAGGAGAAAATAAGAACAAGAGAAAAAAGACATAAATATTTTGACAAAACATTAGCCCAAAAGAACAAGAAAATTTTTAGTATCTATATCATAATAATCGGTTACAATATTAATCTTAATTTTCATTCAAATCCGCCTAGACTGTAGAAAACATAATAACAATCGATCTAAAAAAGACATTACTTATTGATTTTTAAACACTAATAAGAATTACAGTGACAAAAATACTGAAACAACATATTAAAAACAAATGAAAGATGGAACGAGGAATAAGAAAAAACCAGGTTTTCTAGAACCTCACACCCATAGATTTTTTTAAATCGATGAAATTATCATTTTAATTGAATTTATAAGATTTAATATAAAATATACATAAGAAATCAATCTCTCAAATAGTATGCCATATATATATAAACAATACAATATAAATAAAACCCGCGCGTAGCGCGGGATAACTCCTAGTATATTAAAAGAGAAGCATTTGAAGCTTATGTGGCAACACCACATTTTTTGAAAATTTTTAAATTTATTTTGGAGTTCTATGTGGCACCTCCACAATTTTTTGAACTTGTTAATTTATTTTCTAAGTTTTAAATTTTGATTATTTTATTACAGTTTTTTGTTTCCTTTCTAATTGATTTTTTAAGAATCACCTTATTTTTTACCTTAAGAACTTATTTTAAGAATGAACTTATGCCACATAGAACTTATTTTGTGGGATCGAATTTCATTGAAGAATTAGATGCAAAGAGTCAAAATTGATCAAGGTCATTCTTAACATGCTAATGAAGATCTGTAAGGATGTTAAAGATCGAAATCAAAGTTTCCACTCAAGCCGAGAAGAAAGGAAACCAATTAAGAGAAGAACTTTTTTGTGCCACATGTCTAAGGCGACTCCCTAGGCGATCATAGCAGCCATTAATCCCACGTTTCTTCTCTCTCTAAGCCATGGCCACCGGTGGTCTTCCGCCAGAAAAGGCTTCCTCCCCCCTGCTTCATCTCCTCGACGTAAATCCTATTGGGCTTCTGTTGCTGGCTCATCTTCTAGAACCCTAACGAAGTATAACATTAATTTTAAGCTCTCCAATGGTGAAACTCTAGTCACCATTCTTGATGACATCCTTGAAGATCAAAACCAACTCTGGAAACCATTTCTCATTGGACACTTTCTCGATTCTGCTCCTCATATAGCTAAAGTTCATGTTATAGTGAACAATATTTGGACATTTGGGGATAAAACAGCCAAGATTGATGTCCATACTATCAACTCTACCACATACAAGTTCAGAATTCAGGATTCCTTCATTTGACATAAGATTCCGGCCCGCGGTCTTTGGAGTTTTGTTGAAGTACCATTTCTACTCTCTGAATGGAGTCCTACAACTCTATCTTCTCCACCATCTCTTGAATTTATACCATTGTGGGTGGAATTCAAGAACTTGTCACCTAAAGTAATCTCCCCTAAAGGACTTCAGTGGATTGCTAGTGTCATTGGGGATCCAAAACGTCTCCATCTTTCAACCATAGCCTATAATTCTGTTGATATTGCATGTATCTTCATTCACACGAACCTCACCAAAGAACTCCCGATGAAACTCCACTTGGACATAAAAAGGGTTTAAAGCTGACATTGATGTCTTATATCCTTGGCTTCTTCGAGATGTAGCGGATGTCTGCTTCTCGAATACTTGCTTTGTCTTGAATGGTTTTGCTTCTGCTACTGTTCCAACAAGCCAACCAAAAACATCATCTACCTCGCCTCCTACAGAAGAGGCACATCCTGGAGATGCAAATCGAGTCACTTTACCTCCACGTCCACCTGTAATAATCCCAGCAGCTGGAAATCAATCAAAATCCTTGGAAACCACAACTGGTGATTCAGCCAAATGGACCACGATTTCAAAAAAAAGTACCTATCATCCTCTTTTGGTTGTTTACTTGAAACGCGTACTCGAGAGTCAAACGCCAGTCGTGTCTGCTCCCAAGTACTCCATGGTTGGTCCCTCTTGTCTAACTATGAATTCAACTCTCTTGTTTGTATCTGGGTGGTGTGGAACTCCTTTGTCACCATAACTCCCATGTACAAGTTTTCCCAGCTAATCACTTGATCTGTGGTCAATGGAAGTGGCGACATAAATATTCTCTTCTTGTTTGTATATGCTTTAAATTTTGTTGAGGATCGTGCTCTTATATGGCAGGATCTTTGTGATCATCATGCTCTGCCCCTGTTCAACACAAAGCCTTGGCTCATTTTAGGAGATTTTAATGAGATCAAATATGTTGCTGAACACTCGGATTCGTCTCACTTTATTCCAGGAATGGGTGCTTTCAAGACAATGTTGGCTACACTGGACTATCTAATTTAAATTATCGCGGACCACTATTTACTTGGTCCAATAAGCAGAATTCCCAGCCTATTTGTAAAAAAGTAGATTGAGTGTTGATTAGTCATTGTTCGCTCTCAGATTTTCCCTCATCCTATGCTATTTTTGAATCAAGAGGTGCAACAGACCATTTACGAAGTGCAGTGAATTTCAATGAACATACGGAGGTTGTTTGGAAGCCTTTTAAGTTTTTCAACATCTTTTCATGACATCCACCATTGTATCTATCTCGGACCGCATGACATCATTTTCATAAGAAATTGAAGCAACTTAAGTTACATATGAGGCATCTCAATCGGTCATAGTTTGGGAACCTTCAGTCGTGATCCAAAGATGCATATGATTCTTTGCTTCAATGTCAAGATACTGCCATTCGCAACCCAACTCCTGATAATTTTCTTGCTGAATCTGCTGCTCTACCCCGTTGGTCTCATGTTTCTGCTCTTGAAGAAGCTTTTTCCGTCAAAAAGCAAAGGTCCATTGGCTCAAACAAGGTGATAAAACACCCTATACTTCCATCTTATGGCTAAATCCAGAGTATCCTGTAATTCAATTTGAATTATAGAACGGTCAACGAGTGAGTTCTCAACATCACCAGTTATCATCAAAGAGGAAGCTGAAAACTGGTTCAAAAACTTTCTACAACTTTATCAACCATCTTATACGGATATTGACACTTCTGATTTAGCTACATTATTTAGTTTACGATGTGTTAACTTAACCCAAGCTCAGCTAACTCAGCCACTCTCTGCATCTGAGATTCAAGCTGCTCTCCACTCTATGTCGAATAACAAAGCTCCTAAGCCCGATGGCTCCACAAAGGAGTTTATTGTTTTTGTCTGGCCGGTTATTGGATCGGATTTCACCATTTCCATCCAATACCTCTTTCAGAATGGTTACTTGCCTCAAAGTGTTAATTCAACCATTTTAACTCTGATTCCAAAGCATAAGGAAGCTATGGAAATGAAAGACTATCGTCCGATTGCATGCTACAACCTACTCTATAAAATTATCTCAAAAATACTTGCCAACCAACTTAATCTCATTCTCCCGGACTTCATCAAACCAAACCAGTCTGTTTTCGTTCATGGTCGACTGCTTATGGAGAATCTGCTCCTTGCCACAGAAATAGTTAAGGGATATCACAAGACAAATATTTCATAATCTTGTGCTTTGAATATTGATATTGCAAAAGCTTTTGATTCTATCCAATGAGACTTTCTGGTTTCTCTACTTCGAGGAATTGTTGTTTCGGGTTTGTTTATAAAAGGGATCTTTACATGTATCTCCACTGCTTGGTTCTCAATATAGGTGAATGGTGAGTTGGTAGGATTCTTTAAGAGCAATCGGGGTTTGAGACAAGGTTGCTCCATGTCTCCCTATTTATTTGTCATGGCCATGAATGTTTTATTAGCCTTATTAGATCAGTCAGCCGCTCTTGGTACTTTTGGTTATCATCCAACATTTCGAGAGCTTATTTTGAGCCACCTCAGTTTTCCATATGATATTTTAATCTTCATCGATGGCTCTATGGAGCCCATTACTGAAGTTTTTCGGATTTTCAATAAGTTCTGTAGAATATTTTGCCTCTCAATTAATCCTGCGAAGTCTTCCCTCTTCTCAGCTACAACATTCAGAATAGTATCCTTAGCTCTACCATTACGATACCTTAGCTTGCCCTTGACAATAAGATGTATAAAGAGTACATATTTTGCTCCAGATCGAATCAAGCAGTGACTGCAAGCCTGGTCGGTTAAATTCCTATCATTTACCGGGCGATTGCAATTACTAGAGTGTATTATTCGCAGTTTCACCAATTTTTGGTCCTCTGCTTTTCGTCTCCCGACAAGTTACAAAAAGGAGATTAAACGCCTCTTTGCTTCTTTTATGTGGTCAGGCCCGAAACTTAATACTGCCAAAGCCAAGCTGGCTTGGGATGACTTATGCTATCCGGAAATGGAAGGGGGCCTTGGTTTTCAGAAATTGAAAATGTCAAATACAGTGGTTGGTCTGAAGCTTGTTTGGAGAATTTTAACTTCTACAGACTCGTTATGGGTGGATTGGGTCAAAATGCACTTAATTCAGGAAAGCTCTTTTTGGCAAATTACAGATAAAAATGGATCCTGGCTCTGGAAAAGCTATTGAAACATCAAGATCTAGCCAATCAATCTACAAGATCTCTTGTTGGTAATGGATTACGGTTATCTTTTTGGTTTAATACTTGGTCACCACTTGGTAGGCTTTACGAGTTGGTGGATTTCTAAGGTTTTCGGGCATTAGGCATTCCTCCCTCAGCTATTGTAGTTGTTGCCAGCTCTACATGTTGGCAGTTCCGTCCTCAAAGGTATCCGCCTCTGCGTTTCCTAGTTGACTATTTGCAATCCATTCCTATACCTTATGCGGATGGCACTGAAGACCTGTATGAACGAAAACAAGTTAATGGCTCTTTCTCAGTAAAGTTCATCAACTCACAGGTTCGTGAAAAAATATGATTACATAAGCCAAGATTATCTTGGACAAATTATGTCTGGTTTAAGTATGCAACTCTGAAACATGCTGTTATCACACGGTTGTTAATGTGGAATAGATTGGCAACAGGGGATCGAATTGCTCAATAGAACAGTTCGGCATCTATTTCTTGTGTTTACTGCAATTACCAAGTTCAATCCCGAGTTCATATATTTTTTTGTTGTCCTTTTACAGTGAAAATTTGGCACACGCTGGCTTTGCCTCTAAGCTTCTACATGATTATACAACAGATTAGGATCGGCTGGAGACTCAAATTAGATCTAATACTATGCCATCCACTAAGCTTCTACTTCAGCTAATCTTCTAGAGTTGTATTCATCATATTTGTATCAAAAGAAATAAACGAAGATGGTCACCCGCCGCAACAATTGACATTAGAAACAAAATAGCATCATTACGCATTGGAGGAGTTCTGCTTTTTGATGATTTTTTCAGAAATGGTTTAGATCGCGATTATATTGATTCATTAATTTTTCAGCCACTTTCTCTATTGATTAAAAACACTATTTGTAAAGGTTTTTTTGTTGAGAATAAAATATTGCATTACAAAAAAAAGATCGAAGACTTGCTCTCTTCAAAAAGTACTTTGTTGATGGGAGGGAGTGAGTTCATAATCTCTTTATATTTCTATATTTTGGTTCGATTAGTAAGGATTTTTAAACTGACATTGATATATCAAGGAAAGAAATGAGACATCTCCAGAATTGCCCCCTAAACCTGAGAGTCAAATTTCCTATAGACTATCTTAATTTCTTATGTCCCTAATTCATTAACTGACTTGAAACTGACATAATTATCCCTAAATGGGTGAGAATTTATTTTTGAAAATTTGGTTTGGTTCGAGATTGATTCGATTCAATTTAAAAAATCTGAAATTACAACAAAGAAGCTTGAAAGCTTGAAAGCTCGTTCATCTTCTCGTCCCAGGTCGTCATCATCTCCTCCCAGCTCCTCTTTTGCGGCGACACCATCGGACCTCAACGTTTCCACCGATGAGCATTCATGCGGGGCAGGTCCGAATGCAAGATGATTTTTTATTCTCTCTTGCGAGAGCTACATCTATCGATAGAAATAGAATTTAGGGTTTGTAATTGGATTTGATGAATTTGTCTCATTTGATTTGGTGCAAATTGATTCTTGCTATACAATTCAATAATATGGTTGAATGTATGAGATTGAATTATGAGTAGGTTTACAATGGAGGAAATGTCTATATCTCGATATCTCAATCGTACCCGAAACCAAGAATCTCAATTGTATAGGAAAAACTTAGTATAACTACTAGAACTGATAATTGTAATATACTAGGTAAAAATTAGTATGACTGTAGATAACTTGGTAGAACTGAGAATAATTGGTATAACTAAAACTTTATTTTGTCGTTTTTAGTAGGATACAATGACGAAATACGTGAGCGTACATTTCAAATTCAGGAGGCACGTGTATAGTGTAACCTTGAAGACAATAGTGGAGGATATAAGCTTGGCAATGATGGAAGAAAATTTGTATAAAAATCTTGCATTGGATGAAAGTAAAGTAAAACTGTCATTGAGATACATTCTATTGGTGGTTGGATGTGAGGAACAACTAACTATTTGTGATGATGAGGTTTTGTTTATTTACCTAACGTCCATTGATAGAGAGAACCGTATATTTCTTTTGTTAGTGGAGGAGACGAGTATATCAGATCAGTTAGAGAAGCTATCAAGAGTGGGCATAAGTTTTATTTGTATGAACTACAAAATGTTGGAGGGAAGTGATGATGAAATTGGGCGTAATGCCGTAACTTTGTACGTAGAAGATGGGTAAGAGTGTGATGATTCTACAAGAGGAAATGATTTTATGGGAAGAACTTTGGGCACTGGCTTATTACAAGACCATTTATTCTGTGTCGGACATGTCTGATTGGAATGTACCAGATTACATCAAAGAGCTTCTGGATCATACCCCCATTCGCGTCAAGAAGAAGGGGAGGAAACAGGATACAAGGAAGCCATATGTTGGAGAACAACATAAAAGGACATGAAAAAAAGCTGACCAAGGAAAAATTTTTGTTTCAATTGGGTGTTGTTGGAACGCATCGTTATCCAAGTGAATGATTGTGTTGTAAAACTATAATTGTGAACTATATATTGGTTTTGGCTTTTGTAAAACTATGAAATACTACGGCTTAGTAGTATGTTTTGATTTTATTTATGTTAGTTCATTGATTGAGTATTTGAAAGTAAATTAGTATTCAACTTTTAATATAACACATAGTCTTTCTGAAAATTGATTAGTGAAAATAACATTTATATACAAAACAAATAGTCAATAACATGTACTAAAAATAACTTCTTGTTTCATAATTTCTCTTATACATTCTATTGCCTTTTACAAGAACACTTTCTTAGTAAAACAACTTCTAAGGACTATTCTACAAAACGATGATTTGAAACGTATTATTGCACTAATCATGTAAGCTTACATGGTAATGCTGAAAACTGAAAAGTAAAACTACTTTAACACATTAATATTATAGGTAAAACTAAAAACATTTGAAATCACGAAAGTAGAACTATGAAGAACATTGGTAAAACCATAAATTTCTATATAACTTAGTGTTATTTTTCGGAAGGAAAAATAAAAAATTGGTTTTGGCGCCTAAACAAAAAAACCCAAAATATTTCACTTTTGGGTCAAAAAAAGCAGATTCCCTCACGAGTCTCTCACCTTTTTGGTCAAAAAAGCAGATTCCCTCACAAGATTCCAACACATTGTCCATGTGGGGGAGAAATCATTGAGGAAGCCTCTCCAAATCCAAAGTATCAATCTGATTTTGATACCTTACATGTGAATATGTAATTCACCTGCAAGACCTTCAAGGTAATTGTTGTTATTATTTCACGTTTGTGTAAAACTGTGTAAATCTGCATAAAACTGCATAAATCTTTGTAAATCTGCGTAAAACTATGTGAAACTAACTACGTAAAATTATTTATCATTGAGTGAAACTATAATGCACGTGCAGGACGATGGGCTGGATTTTCGTCACCCATGGGCTTCCATTGTTGAGGAAGAAGTTCGAATGTTAAGGAGGTAGGTGAATGATATGGTTGAAGAGATTGCAAAGCCCAAGCGGCTTATTGTTGGACCCGTTTATGAAATTCTCCATTCTCACTTCTCAGTTCTAAAGTGTGTCAAACTTATGTTATGTTATTTTCTTCATTGTTCTTTGTTTGTTAAGAAAACTTGTACGAGTTTATGTGTTAAACCTTATGTTATGTGTTGATAATTAAGTCGATTGTCTCTCTTATTTTTCTTTCTTATTTTTCTCTGTTTCTACCTAGTTTCCAAGATAATTATGTCGATTGTCTCTCCTATAAACTCTCTTGATCAGTGTCACCATTTTTCAGGATCTTCATAACATCAACCACTTGCTTAGCTACCTCAAATCATTATAGTCAAGAGGATAGTTTCAATAGTCAAGTCTTAATGTCAATGCGTGTTCCCTTAGCCCATAACGGATGGGAACACCATTGAGAATGAACCACACTTCTCTCCGCTTATTGCTTTCGGTTGTCCTCACCAACAACATCCACATTCCCTGAACCTTGTGGTTCTTCTCTCTTTTCATGTGGAATATGTGTCTAAATTGAGGATGCTCCTCAAACTAGATCCTCTATGCGTTAGACAACTTCAGTTTCAACTTTTTCAGCGTCTCTTATCATACATCTTGTCTCTAGCTTAATTTTTTCTTGTACTCAGATGGATGAAAGAACATTCTTGATGGTTTGATTGCCTCAACTTCATGCAAGTCAATAAAATTCACTTTTAACCAATTCATAATTTCATACCATTAATACATCAAAACTCGACTAATACTAAGTTTTCATAGTATTACATTAAGTGTTACTCAATATTCCTTGAGACATTCCTTTTACATCGCCTCGTTTTCACCATTTTTGGATTATCCTTCACCTTCCTCTTTCTCTCAAAGATTTTGATTTTCAGAGGAGATGATTTTGGGAATTAGGAGAGAACGCGGAGATTAGGGTTTGATTTTACTTTCTGCGATAAGAGAGAGAAAGAGAGTTTTAATTTAATTTCGGTTCAGGTGAGAAGGATAAATCGATTGGTTCGGGTGAGAGGGGTAAATCGATTTTGGTATAATTTGTCTGGTAAATTAGCCGGGTCGGGTCGAGGCATGTGGATTTTACCCAGGTAAAAATTTTAATTATTTCAAGTATTCGTAAGGTTTTTCATTTCCTTAGTCTTTCTAACAATGGATCTTTTTAGGAGATTATTTTCTCATGTTTATGGACAATAGAGGAGATGACTCCAACGAGATCAATACAGTTCTTGGATCAAAATTGTAAAAAAAAGTAGGTTAAAAAGTTGGATAAATTGCGACGAGAGTAAAATGTATACAATTAAAAAGAGTAACCCACATGTTTATTAGCTTAACAGAGTTGTTAAACTTATTAATAGAATTAAAAGAAACTTTTAATTTTGAATTGTTTATGAATTAATTTTGCGACGAATAAAGGTCTGATTATTAATATGACAACGTAACAAAGTTCGTATATTAAACGAGCAAAAATTAAAGAATTTGGATTAAGCAAAAAATTTGGTGTCTTAAAGTTATGCTTCGTATAAAGACCTTTTTTGGCGAGCTATATCTAATCTTCTTGCTACAAGGCATGAATTATATAGACGAAAGATCATTCAATCTCCTTTGTGTCCAAGATGTGGAGATTCAAATGAATCATCTGATCATTTGTTTTTCATGTGCACTTATGCACAAAGAGTATGGGAAAATAGTTCAATTGTTTTGCCTGATCTATTCAATACATCTCATTCCTTTTCTCTTCGGATTGATTTGTTGCAGCAGTTTATTCAGCTAACCTATCTACTCCTCACTTGGCTATTACTCCCTTTCATATAATTTGGAGCTTATGGAAAAGCAAAAACTCTATGGTATTTCAGAATATCTATGTTTCCTGGCGGAGAGTATTACGAATTGCTACTGAGAACACTGTATATTGGGTAAATTCAAGTGGTAAAGTTTATTCTTCTTTTGATCAGTATACCTCTTCTATATCTCCACACCCTTTGCTTACTCGTTGGCATCCTCTCCCTTCAAATTGGGTTAAATGCAATTTTGATGGTGGTTTTATTCCGGGTCAGCATTCTTTGGCGGGTTGGTTTTTCCAGGATTATATAGGAAAATATTTGGGTTCGGGTCAAGCTTGTGGTATTATTCCTACATCACCAATACAAGCTGAGATTCAAGCTTTACTCTTTACAATGCAAAATGCTTGGGTTAAAGGGTTTAGAAAGATTCACTCATTCAACAAGTTCGCCCTAGCCGCTAAGATTTTCTTCCAAGCTCATTCACCGAGGCAACCTTCGAAGCTATGTTTCTCGACGTCGGCGGCGGTGATGCTCGCCGACGTCGCCTTCTCTCGTGCTCTACTTGTTTGTTCGCCTTTAGATTTCTCAGGTTTTTCTCTTTTTGTACTTCGTCGTTTTTGCTTTGGCCTCCTTTTTCCGCATCTCTAGGCGGCGCCACCCCTCGCCTCCGTCTCCATCGTTGCCGGATCCGTTGCTACAACTTCTTCTTACTCTCCCTTATCTTCACCCCCTCTTCGCCAGCCTTGTCTCTGCTCCCGTGCCCTGAGTCACACCCATACTATGGAAGAGGCTCTCTCTCACCCACCTTCTATCTTCACGAGACATTCACCCCCTCTTCGCCAGCCTTGTCTCTGCTCCAAGTTTCTCGGTCTCAGCTGAAGGTTTTTGAATCTCACCAGCCTCGATGCCTTCCTAATGTTTTAAAACACCACTTGGTTCACTCTCCCTCTCTGAAATTTGTCGTTCAATGGTTCATCTATTGCTTTATAAGTCTCTCGAGGTTCTGGTACGGTATTATGAGGATTTTCTTGGTCAAATGGGTATTAGAAGCTACTGTTTCCATAAATTTATTTGAGTATTGTATCAAGCCTGTTAATCTTGCAACAACTCGTGCTTCTACTTCCCCACCCGTTCCTCTTTTACCGTCTTGTACGGTTGGTTCTCTTTTGCCATCATGTATGGTCGTTACTCTTTTACCGTCTTGTACGGTCATCTCTCTCTTACCGTCTTGTACGGTCGCTTCTTGTACGGTCGTTTTGGACAAAGGTCCATGATTTGGCAAAACCGTATTTCATCTAAACCTCTAGGCTCTAAGGTTATATTACTAACGGTATTGGAGTTCTTAAAGCTTATATCTAAATGTTTGTCATATTTGATAATGGGCACTCGTTGCCTCTGTTTTTTTCTTTATGGAGCTGCGTATTTCTCTTATCTCTCTTTGCAGAAAAAATGTATTCTTTGTAGAAATCTATATGGGATTATTAGCTTTGAAGGATGTCTTCACAGTTGATGAAGTAGGATTTTGTTCGTGCAAGTCACTTTCGGAATCACATCTTTTGATAAGGAGTTCCAAGTTTGAAGTTTCCATTGACATAACCAATGACCTTCTTTGTGCGTTTGTTATTGCCAATAGGATTAACTTGTTTCCAAAACTAGTTTCTTTGGAGTCTTTTTTATGTATTGCAATTGATATTGTTATTCCTTTGGTTAGGATCTATTGTAAGTTGGAGATTTTATCTCTTTTATCTTAAAAATATAATGAGATGGGTTTAACTAAAAAAAAGGATTTAGAAAGATAGTCTTTGACAACTTTATTCTATCAGCGTTATTGGCACATAGTTGGCCCTGATTTAATCCAGATGATCCAGAAATTCATGGATGGTGGAATGGTAGAAGATTCTTTGAATGAAACAAATATTTGTCTCATACCCAAGACAGAGCGACCCCAAGACATGAAGGAGTTTCGCCCGATTAGTTTGTGTAATGTGAGTTATAAGATCTTGTCGAAAGTGTTGTGTCATCGTTTGAAAAAGATTTTGCCACATATTGTGTCTGAAACACAATCTGCTTTTGTGGCTGAGCGTTCAATCACAGACAATGCCTTACTTGCTCAGGAAGCATTTCATGCTCTTCGGACCCAATATAGATGCCAAAACGGCTTCATGGCCATAAAAACGGATATGAGCAAAGCCTATGACCGTGTTGAGTGGAGTTTTCTCAACTCGCTATTACGTACTCTCGGGTTTGCCGACACCTGGATTCGGTGGATTATGAGTTGTGTAACATCTGTTACATATAGTATTCTGCTAAATGGGTCCCCGAAAGGTCAGATCACTCCTACTAGAGGCCTCTGTCAAGGGGATCCACTCTCCCCATATCTGTTTATCTTATGTACAGAAGTTCTGGTTGCTAATCTTCGCCACGCAGAGTCGGTGGGACAAATCGAAGGGATAAGGATGGCTAAACTGTGCCCTCCTGTGTCACACCTCTTATTTGCAGATGATAGTTTATTTTTCTACCAAGCTACATTGGCACAATGTCAGGAGGTAGCCAGGATACTCACCTTGTATGGGCAGGCATTAGGCCAACGTATTCATTCGGAGAAATCTACACTTATTTTTGGAAAGTCCTTCCCAAATCACGAACGGGGGCTTCTAAAAGAAAGATTAGGTATTTATACAGAAGGGGGAGGAGGTAAGTATCTTGGTATTCCTGAGCAACTTCAGGGATCGAAAGGTCAGATTTTCGCATATGTCCGGGAACGTCTTGATGCACGTATAAATGGTTGGTCGTCACGTTTTCTCTCAAAAGGAAGTAAAGAGATTCTCATTAAGTCGGTCGCCCAGGCCCTACCAACATATGTAATGTCGTGTTTTTCCCTGCCATTAGCATTATTGTCAAAACTAACAAAGAAGTGGGGAGGACTAGGATTTAAGTCATTACAGGCTTTCAATAAAGATTTGTTGGCAAAGCAGTTATGGAGGTTGAATTCATCACCGAATTCACTTCTAGCTCGTGTCCTGAAGGGACGTTATTATAAAGACCGACTGGTCATTCACGCAACAAAACCGAACCGACCCTCCTACGGCTGGTGAAGCATTTGGGGGTCTAAAGATCTTCTCACATCTGGAATGTATAATGTTATTGGGTCTAGAAATCAAACGAGCGTTTGGTATGATCCATGGTTGGCGGGGCAAATCCCACGTTCACCCCAGGGGTGTCATGTAGGAATAAATCCTGCAATGAAAGTTTCCGATCATTTGATCCCCCACACTTCCCAGTGGAATTTAAATCTTATTCGGGAGTTGATTAGAAGTAAGGATATTGCCGACATTCTGGCAATCAGACCTTCCCCTCTTATTCAAGATCGAGTATGCTGGTATTACACAAAGTCCGGCAAATATACGGTTAATTCTGGCTATGAATTAGTTGTTGCTTTGCAGACAAGGTATCCTTGTGAATGGTTAGCAATACCCTCTATAGCCCCACTAAGTGCTGCAATATGGAAGCAATGTGCCCCATTGAAGCAGAAACACTTCCTATGGCAAGCTTTAGCAGGGGCAGTTGCGGTTAATGATCAGCTGTTAAAACGGAAATTGAGAGCTGATGAACATTGTCCTCGGTGTGGAGCAGACAAAGAATCCATTAATCACGCTTTATTTGTCTGCCCACCAGCTTTACAGTGCTGGGCTCTTTCTCAGATTCCCACATGTCCAGGGGTGTTTCCCTCGGATAAGTTGTTTGAGAACATAAGTTATTTGATTGAGGGTGCGGGAGCCCTAACCTCACAAAAGATTTTCCAGGTTTTCCCGTGGTTGATTTGGTATATTTGGAAAGCACGAAATGCCAAGTGCTTCAATAACTCGGATTGGGATCCAAGAGATACCTTACATTTAGCTCATACGGAGGCTAAAGAATGGTTGGCAGTCAATTCTGGCGGTTTTCATCCAGATAAATCATCCGGACATACAATAAGTGTTTCCACCGAATCCATCCCCACCTCGGTGGATTGGTGTATTTTTGATGGCTCTTGGAAAACAGGTGAATTTATAAGTGGTTTAGGGTGGCATGTACCTCATTTTGGAACCGCCATGCAGTTGTTTGGCTGTGCGGGAGTACGGGGAGGTAAATCACCTCTGCACACTGAATTACTCGCTTTTATGTGGGCGATCAAAACATTATCATCCATGGGGAGGATGTGTCAGCTTTTCATTACTGATTCCACATAGTTGGTAAGTGTACTGAAGAATCCGGAGGAGTGGCCGATCTTTGGTGCTGAGTTAGCAGAAATCCATCTCCTCAAGTCCACCCTCCCACCTTTTGAAGTAGCTCATAGGAAATGATCTTGGAATGTGACGGCGGATACCCTCGCAAGATATGCAAGACAGAAAAATGTGTTATATGTTTATGTTAACACATCTCTTCCGAGCTTGTGCTCGTCCTCATCTCACTAGTGTTTTTTTTTAACTTATCTTCCTTCTTTGTTGTCAAAAAAAAAAAAGATAGTCTTTTAAGGTGATAGTCAATAATTGTTTTCTTTGATTCTTAATTACTATGTCGCTCTTGAAGTGATTAATTGGAAAAGAAAAAAAAATTGGTGGTCTTCAAAATTTTCAGAGATTAAGTTTAATTGGATTCTTTGTCAAACAAATAATGTTGTAGATGCTTTAGTTCAAAAATTTTAAAGAACTCTTTACTCTTCAATTTTAATTCGGGAAAAAAGTTTAAAAAACCCTCAACTCTGCAATCGCGGAACATTTAACCCTGAACTATCAAGTGATCCAAATTAAACGCCAATAATTTATCGGGGTGAATAATAAACATCTACTTTCGTTCACTAAGCCTAATTAGGCATGAAGTTAGTCAACTATTAATCAAGATTAACTTCATTAAACGGAACAGTAACACCGTTTAATTAAACTAAACGGTGTCGTTTTGAGAACAGATTTGACTTAATCAAAATCGATGAATAAATCCCCAAATCGAAATAGAAACCCTAGATTCATTTTCTCAGAAAAATTTCTCATCTTTGTGCGATTTTGTGTGAGAATGGTGAGACGGAAAAAGTTAAGTGTACGCCGCCGGCGTGGAGCTGTTGATAACCTTCAACTTAGGGATGAGGATGGTGAGAGTATCGGAGTTGAATCTGTGAATGCGAGTGAGCAATTTGGTGGTGGTGAACATGCGAGTGAGCAATGTGGTGGTGGTGAGCATGCGAGTGAGCATCTTGGTGGTGGTGAGCATGCGAGTGAGCATTTTGGTGGTGGTGAGCATGCAGGTGATGCCGAAGGTGAGAATGCGAGTGTTCCCGTTAACGATGTGGCTGGTGAAGAAGAGTGTGGTATAGTAGAGGAAGCATGTATGGATTTAAGTCTTCATTTTGGAAACATTGCTGGGAATGAAAGGAATGAGAGTGATGGAGAGAGTGGTGAGGATGTCTCTAATGACGAAATACCAGACCCGATTTCATATGATGATGATGAAGAAGAGGCGGAGCATAGAGAATTACTTTCGAATGCTGCGGACAGTGGGGAGCTAATATCATTAGGGAAGACATATGGATCTGATGCAGATTTTAAACTGGCTCTTCTCAGGTATTCCTTAAAAACCATGTATGATATCAAGATGTACAGGTTTGAATCTGTGAGGGTTGCTGCCAAATGCTCGGATGAGGAATCAAAATTCCCTTGGAGAGTCTACTGTTCTTATGAGAAAAGAAAACACAAGATGTAAGTGAAGATATATGTGAATGAGCATGTGTGTGTGAGGAGTGGGTACTCTAAGATGCTGAAGGTTACATCAATTGCAATGTTATTTGCAGAGAGGCTGCGGATTAATCCTAAACTTACTAAGAAAGAGATGGCAGATGAAATAAAGAGGGAGTATAATTTGACAGTTTCTGGAGATCAATGTGGGAAAGCAAAGACAATGATTTACAATCAGAGGAAAGCAAGCCATGAAGCAAATTTCTCTCGGCTATGGGACTATCAAGCAGAGATAATGCAGTCAAACCCTTATTCAACTGTTGAAATAGAAACCATTCCAGGGCCAACACCAGGAAGAAAACAGAGGTTTGATAGGTTGTACATTTGTTTTGCAGCACAAAGAGAAGCATGGCTAGAAACATGTAGACCAATCATAGGGTTGGATGGGGCATTTCTGAAATGGGATATTAAGGGGCATTTGTTAGCTGCTGTGGGTAGGGATGGGGATAATAGGATAGTTCCAATTGCATGGGTTGTTGTGGAGATTGAAAATAATACCAATTGAGAGTGGTTTGTGAGAATGCTAAAGGATGATCTTAGGCTAGCAGATGGTAAGGACATA
>OVBE01007748.1:0-18070 GCA_900406425.1 Iberis pinnata
ATTATTGTTCATCTATTGTTAATCAAATCGGGTGTGAGGGAAATCCTGCTCTCACAAGTTTGTATGCAAAACATCCTAGGTTATTTCTTTACTTCATAAACAATATGTAAAGTGGGAGATGCTATTGGTTTTGTTAAAGAGATTGCTTATAGAAAAGATGAATCCTTAAATAATTAAGGATTATGTTTGTGTTCTCTTGAAGTTTGATGTTTAAAGACTTGCGAATAAATCAAGAGAAGTAGAACTCCCATGTGGTCGAAAGGTCATTATCCAATTGGAGTATGAGAAATTACGTAGAAGATGTCTATCCCGCAACCTTCTAACACATGATAGTACATCTTGTCCAGTGCAAAATATTACGACTTCTAAGATGCATGTTTTCCAAAATTGCACAAGTCCGAATTTTATGGAGCAAGATACTTTTTCAATAGAAAATTAAACTCCCCCTAAGATTAATACTCTAACTCCAAAAAATCTTATCGTGAAGTTTGCATCTCTACCATTGCCAGAAAATAATGTGCTTCTCCAATACATGTTGGTTAATGACCCAACCTAAAGACAAGCAAGAATCCTTAGGGTACAAGAAAAATTAGAAACCAATAGCAGTTCAGTTTCAAGGGAGTTCTCAACAATAGGCTCAAACATATCCAAAGGAAAGGGCTTGGTTTTTGAATACAATGACCACAATTCAAATGTTTTGGATCGTATTCTTTCAAGTGGCGTGGTGGTATCCAATATCTCAGCCTCTCACATTCCATTACGAAGCACTTTCGAATCCAAATCTGGCTTTAACTCATTAGGTAGTTTTACGGTCTTTAATTTGGTCTCCCATGGACTTGAATTATCCGGGACTCTTACCAAGAGTAAAACTAAAAGAAATAAGCCAAACAAATAGATAAGGAAATCTAGAAAAGAGACTGCATTGAAAATGTCAATCAATCATGATTCTATATATGCTGACAACAATAGAGCCTCCATCCCGATCACGGCGTTGGATTTCTCATATGATGATATCAACCCCCAAAAGAAAATATATTGGAGATGTTTCTCAAGAAGATGAGTCTCCCACAAACAAGTCTACCACCTCCATAGAAGTGGCTTCTTCCTTACCAAAGGCGGTAAGTGAGCATGGTTATTCGCTCATCCCGCCTAACTCTCATTGAGTATATTGAGCTAAAACTATCAGGGTTTAGGGAACGACCTGAAAGTTTGACGTCTCCAAAATTTGCGCCAAGTGTATATTTCAGATATTTTGCTCCTCCAAGAGACAAAAAAAATGATTTACCAGTGTTGGAAATTTGAAGCTTGGTCTTGGTTACGAAAATATGTTCATAGTTGATCCTGTAGGGCTATATAGAGACCTAGCAGTGTTTTTAAACCCGGACCGGACCGGGTGTCGAATCGGGTTGAACTGAGAACCGAAAGTTTATCCGGATTGGTTCAACCCCGGTTCAACAAGTTTTTTTTTTATAAAATATTTTCTAACCATCGTTTATGGAGAACCGGTTCGAAGTTTGCGAAACCATTTTTGGAAAAGACTTTGTGACATCCGCTCAACCAGACATGCTCCTTTGCGTGTTGATAGATTGTTTCATGGATTATGTGATACTATTGCAACTTGTCATCTGGCAGAAATTAATAGCTCATGCAATTCCTTTTCTTGGGGGATTATAGAAATGACATTTGGACCCAATGTAAATTGAATCGCAGCTTTGGCAATAATGAATGGTTTCTAAATTTTCCTATATGTCTTGTTCAGTATTTTGACCGCGTTGAGTCTGACCACTTGCCTTTTCTTCTAAAATTTTTGTTTGAGCATTTGGTGTTTAAAGGAAAATTCATTATGGATAAAAGATACATTAACTCATGAGAAGTTAAATATGTGATTCTATCTAGTTGGAATATTGATGATGACATGATGAGTGCCTTGCAAAGAATAGCTCATTGTTGTACTTGAGTTTTAAAGTGGCGGAGAAATAACCCACAAAATGCTATGGTGATAATTGAACAAGTTAGGAAGAGATTAGATGAGGAATCTTCAAATGTGTTCCCACACTTAAATTTAATGAAGCAACTAGTGTCAAACATCAATCGTGAATATGTGGCAGAGGAGAGTTTTTGGAAGCAAAGAAGTAGGAAACGTTGGCTGAAATCAAGTGATTGCAATTCAAAATATTTCCATGCAAGTGTCAAGAATCAAAGAAGCATAAATTGAATTCATATGCTACTTTCTGATTATGGTCTGGAATGATTTGAATAAGGCTCAAAAGATGAGATTACGGTTAGTTATTACTGGAACCTTTACACATCAACTAATCCGTAATGTATAGAGAATTAACGTCACCAACAATAGAATTTAAAGTTCATTGAGAAATTTTACAATTGATCCTTCTAAGGCCCTCATGCCTCATGGAATGACAAACCTCTTCTTCCAACTATTCTAGGATGTTATCAAAGTACAAATTATTTATGAAATAAATGGTTTCTTGAGAAACAGTCGCTTCCCATCATAATGAAACTTAACTCACATAGTTTTTATTCCCAAGATTAAATCTCCTAAAAGGAAGACAGACTTGAGACTGATCAGTCTCTGTTTGGTGCCATACAAGATCCCATTCAAAATTTTATGTAATCGCTTACGCAAGTTTCTACCCAACATCGTCTCAGAGACCCAAAGAGCTTTCGTTTCAAAACGGTTAATTTTAGAAAATATTTTGATAGATCATGTAAGAATTCATAGTCTCTGAACAAATTCTCTATGTCAGAATTCATGTATGACGATAAAAACTGACATGTCTAAAGCTTATGACATATTTGAATGAAATTTACTTCATGACATTCTCCAAGCTTTTGGGTTCGATGGGAAATGGATACCTTAGATAGTGACTTGCATTTCTTCGGTTACATACTCGATGTTACTCAATGGGTAGGAACATGGTTTCATTAAACTAGAGAGGCTTACTTAATAGACAGGGACATGGTTTCATAATATGTCCTCCTATCGTTTCTTAAAGTGCAACATAGGTTCAGATTGGAGAAAGGGGATAATTTTCTCAGGAGTTTCATGGATTTTGCAGGATAAAATTGGTTATGTGCTCTACCATGGTCATTGTGCATCAGATGTTTCCCCCTCTAAGCTTGAATCAGAGCTTGACTCACTTGAATGAGTTGTTTGTTCTCTTCAACCCTTCCATTCCAGGAAATATTTTTCTCAATTGTTAACAAAGAGTTGTCATTGGCGTTTGAGAATCCATATTATTGGCCAAGATTACTGTACATATTAGAGAAGGTACAAAGCTCGTTATTTCTTTTCTAGCAGGTCTTTATCCTATTTGGACCTCAGCACATGAATACTATTGCCTCTAAGATCGATGGCATTGTTATTCGGGATGTACTTTCTAATTCTAAACATAATCTATCTTTCACCAAAAAAAAAAAAAAAATACAAAACCCTAATCTCTCATCTCCATCTACTTAACTCTAAACATAATTTGCAACGCTCGTTACATATTTATCAAATGGACAAGTCATGGATTTGGCTGCAAAGGTATCATGTACATATATCTCTCGAGAAATACTTTCATTCATCGATTGAAATTGTTATGCTAACTTTTTTCTTTGCGATTTAACATGTAGAACTAGTGCCGAGTACTCAGTAGGAGCAACCAATTTCGTAAACTCATTAGCAAGAAGATTGGGAAATCTGACTGAAATGCTTTACCCATGTAGAGATTGCCGAAATTTATGCCATCAAAAATTAGAAAACATAGTTGATCATCTAGTAATTAGGGGTATGGAAACAAAGTATAAGAGTTCTACTGGGAGTATTCACGATGAATGAAGGTCTAATACAAAGGACACTACTATTGATTCCGAAACTTAGACATTTGATTTGTTCAAGACTGCATATTTTATGGATGATGGTAATCAATTTCAAAATAATGAAAATGGAGAAAAAAATGATGATGATGATGATGGACTAGTAGAAGAATCTGAGTTCTGGAGAAAATTAAAAGAGGCTGAAACTCCATTGTACCAAAATTGCATCAAATATTCAAAGGTTTCGGCAATTATGAGACTGTATAGAATTAAAGTTAAGAGTGGTATATCAAATAAATACTTTGATCAGCTATTGGTCTTAATTCATGACATGCTATCTGAAGACAATGTTCTTCCGAAGAGTATCGATGGTATTAAAAAGTTTATGAAGATATTTGGTTTCAGTTACGATAATATTCATGCTTGCAAAAATGATTGCATACTCTTTAGGAAAGAATTTAAAGAGCTAGATTGCTGTCCAAGATGCAAAGTTTCAAGATGGGAAATAGATAAACACAGTAATGAGATTAAGGTAGGGATTGCATCAAAGATACTTAGATATTTCCCAATCAAAGATAGATTTAGGAGGATGTTCAGATCAAAAAAGATGGCGGGAGATATGCGTTGGCATTCTACCAATGCTACAGGTGATGCTACAATGCGACACCCTGTTGATTCTATAACTTGGGCACAAGTGAACAAGTCATGGCCAGACTTTGCTGTTAAACCAAGGAATCTTAGACTTGGACTTTCTACAAATGGGATGAACCTTTTCTCTCTTCAAAACACCAATTACAACACTTGGCCAGTGTTCTTAGTGAACTATAACACTCCTCCAACAATGTTTATGGAGGCTGAGAACATAATGTTGACTATGTTGATCTCTGGTCCAACAACTCCTGGTAATAATAATATAGACGTTTACTTAGCACCATTAATAGACGATTGAAAAGATTTATGGACTGAAGGTATTCAAGTGTATGACTTACTTGCTAAGGAAAATTTCACACTTAGAGCCTTAATGCTCTGGAATATTAATTATTATCCAGCATTAGGGACACTGTCTGGATGTAAAGTGAAGGGGAAAGAAGCTTACAATGTATGTGGAAAGGATACACATGCTAGGTGGCTGAAGTTTAGCCGGAAGTATATGTATATGGGAAATAGAAAAAGACTACCTCCAGGACACCGTTATAGATATAAGAAAGCTTGGTTTGACAACACTATTGAAAAAGGGAATGTTATTAGGATACAAACTGGTGATGAAATATACGATACTTTAAAAGTGTTTAAGAATGATTTTGGAAGACCAATGCAGAAAGAAAAAAAAACAAAAAGAACAGGTTTGTTAGATGATGAGATTTTCCAAGAATAAGAATGCGAAGAATCAAATGATCTATGGCGGTGGAAGAAGAGATCAATATTCTTTGAACTCCCTTACTGGAAGGTAAATCAGACTAACTAAACTACATTCTCTGGTTGTTGTATTATAATAAGCTTAACGTTTAAATGACTCATGTGTTAGGATGTGCATGTTCGTCGCAATATTGATGTGATGCACGTTGAAAAGAATGTGTCATATGTTGTTTTGTCTCTACTCATGCAAAACGCTAAGTCAAAAGATGGGTTAAAGGCGCGAGAAGACTTAGAAGATATTGGAATCAGAAATTAGTTGCACACATAAGTTAGGGGAAAGAAAATTTACTTACCTCTAGCAGTCTATTGGTTATCGAAGTTAGAGAATACCATTTTCTGCAAAAGGTTATCTAATTTCAGGGGTCCTGATGGTTATTGTGGTAATATTGCAAATAGTGTTTCTGTTAACCCTCCAATTATAGGTAGTTTGAAGTCGCATGTTCATCATGTGCTAATACATAATCTGTTACCAGCTGTCATAAGAGGTTTGTTATATAGAGCACCTAGGAATGACATAAACAAATTATGAAATTATGAAAAACAGATTGTGTCAATGTATCATTGACCCGAAAAAACTTATATCGATGGAAACAGAGTGTGTGGAAACAATGTGTCAACCAGAGCGGTTCTTCCCCCCCCCCCCCCCCNGGACCAGTACACTTTTGATGTATGTATCCTTTCGAAAGGTTTGATGTACTCATTTTCTTCAATTTATCTTTTCTAATGATGATTGACTACCGGTCATAAATTTTTAACATATTTTCTTCAATTTATCTTTTGTAATGATGATTGACTACCATTCATATATTTTGAATGGGTTACAGGTACATGAAAACACTAAAGGCTTACGTGAAGAATCATGCAAGGCTGGAAGGATGTATGGTTGAGGGGTATTTAGCTGGAAAATGCATTGCATTTTGTTTAGAGTTCTTGCAAAATTCAGTACCAGTTTAAGAAGAAGTTAATCGGAACAAAGATATTGAGGATGATGGAATGGTGGTTGAAGGCAGACCACTAGCAAGGGGTGTAGAGGTCACCCTTTCTGACAAAGATAGAGACATTGCACATCGCTATGTGCTGATGAACATGGCTTCTATGGATCCTTACGTGCAGTAAGCAGTTACCCATTCTGTTAATAAGGATGTCAATTACAACTTTATAAAAAAAACTATTTTGTATTGTCAAATCATGATACATTTGGAAGAATTACAAGCTACTGATGCTAGATGTGCTAGAAATAAAACGTTGTTGTGGAAGAATCATACTGAAATTTTTGCACAATGGATAAAAACGAAGGTTACATCTTAACTANGTCTTCATTGCCTATTGGTTGCTTCTTGGTTTATTTGATTAGAACATGATTTGTGAATTTGAAATTGCTTCAGGCCTGGTTTTGCTTTTTTTTTAAAAACAGATATTTGTTGTTCTGATTTAGAGTATTCATTGCCAATTATTGAAATGAGAGCTTGTTTCTTCTTGCTCTATCTAAGTCTGATGTTTTCCCAGATTCAGATTAGGTCAGACACAACACAAACATATTCTAAGGAGATAAGGTGGTTGGCATTTGGACCAAGAAATGTTACTTTAGCACATAACGGATTCATCTGTAATGGGCATAAATTTCTTACATATGTGGTTAAGTGGAAGACGCAGAACAGTGGAGTAACTTATGAAGTGTATAGTATGTGTCGATCGAGTGCACGAGATACAAGACAAGTAGCTGATATGCTTACATATTATGGAGTTACAAAGGAGATTTTACTTCTTGAGTACCACATGTTCAAAGTACCATTGTTTAGATGCAATTGGGAAAACAAAGGTAATGGTGTAAAGGAAGAAGATGGTTTCACTCTTGTGAACCTACATATGAACCAAGCAGCATATTTGAAAGATCTATTCATTTTTTTTACTCAAGCAAAACAAGTTTTCTACTTTAGGGATGATGATTCTTCAAATTGGTATGTTGGAATGAGAGCATCGCCTAGAGGATATCATGAGTTAGAAACAGTGGAGGATTTAGTTGGCGTACCATTACCTATCCAAGAAATAGATGATGGAGAAAGTAAAGATGCTGATGATGGTAGTATATATGTTAGGAATGATTGTGAAAGGTTACTAGTAGTAGATTGAAATAGTTTTGGTGATGTTTGCTAGGTTTTATGGTTTTTATTATGGAAATGCTATTCTTTTTGTAAACATGAAAATGTTTTATGGATATAATAAAATAATATATTTTTTTTTTGACAATCAATTAAAAAATATATTATAATTACAACACAATAATAGCACAAATAGTTTGCTATCTTTGTAAAACAAACTGCTATAGATGCAATCCAATTATAATACAAATCTTACGCTATTGAATATATAAAACTAAAACTATTATTTAAAACTTTTAATAACAAATATACGGCGCTATTATAAAAATAAAAATTTTCATCTTCAGTTACGCTATCGTAACTTTAATAATTATAGCATACGTTAAATTTGCTATCTAAAGTGCCCAACCTATATTGACGGGCGCTGTCAGAGCGTTTAATTAACCGCTATGCAATCCTACGATAGCGTTTTTCGACCGCTAAAAAAAACATATTTTTGTAGTGTTTACGATGGATCCATTGATCTTTTAGGTCAACGAGGTACAAAACATGTCATATCTCTTTTTCATGCAAAATTATTTAGTCTTCTATGAGATATGAAATGTATCTATAGACTATAGGTCATGACGCTTTTGTGCGCTATTTCTCACATGTTCAATTGAATTGATCGATATGATAACACATCCAACTAATTGGCCAGCGTTTGCGCCAAAATTAACGGAATTATGTGTGAGAAGAGATAATTTTTTTGGTTTTCAGCTTTTCCATTATCCTTAGAACGAGAATGGCAAAATCGATCTTCTAGCGGACAACAAAAGAGAAGAAGTGGTGTTTACTTTGATGTAATTTCCATCCTCCTTTTTGGATTGTATACTTAAATCATTTTTTTTTTTTGCATAACATTTCCAGTTGTGCAATTTAGTGACAAAAAGATATAAAACTTGTTGATTGTTTTGCATAGTTTGTTTTATTGTTTATGTCTTTATGATTCTAACTTTGTGTTTTGCCGGTTCAGACGATGATAACATTGGCTTTCAGTCAACTTTTTTGTTTCCCCTTCAGCTGTAATGTGTAATGTGAACAATTGAACATTGTGTTGTAGGCTAGACTTGTCTGAATTTGAATAACTAGATTTATGAATTATAGACTTAACATGTTTCAGCATTTAGAAATTGGCGACTTCGAGTTTGAAACACCTTCGGAAACCAAAAGAATTAGTTATTTCAGTTTTCAAAACCGAAACTGTACCAAATTATGTGGTTATTTCGGTTTCTAAAAGTTTTTCATTTTTATTCGACAAAATTTAAAAAATCGAAAAACCCAAGAACCAATCCAATTCGAACAATTTACAAATTTCATTTTACTGGAAAAATTCCTTAATACCAAAAAAACAACCGAACCAAAATGATCCATATTTGAATACATATTGTGAAATTTTTAAAACTGGTTCTAAACATTAATTGGCAATAATGTTGAAAAAATATTCCTCTAGTAGACTTTTTAGTATTTTCACACAAAAATATTATAAATACATTACTTTCAAAATAAAATAATTTTCTATATTTCAAACCAATTATATTGCATATTGTGAGGGATTTCCCTTCTATTGAGGGTATTTAGCGACGAATAGTACTTCAACATAAGCTCCAATCGTTCTTTACCGAGTCATTGTTAAATTGGATCTTTGTTAACTTAGGAGATAGTTCGATGGTGAATGGGGTTAATTGGGCTACTCTATTTTCTATGATGGTTTGGTGGAGCTGGAAATGGAGATGTGGAAATACCTTTGGAGAAGTTTATAAATGTAGGGATCGCACAAGATTTGTTCTAGACATATCAAAAGAAGTTATTCAGTCTCATCAACGACATGGTTCAGGGGGACAAAGGCGTGACCGGGTGCAGAGAATGATTTCTTGGAAAGCACCAAATTTTGGGTGGTTTAAGCTAAATACTCGACGGTTCTTCGCAAGGTAATCCGGGACGGGCTGCCGCTGGAGGTATTATCCGGGATACAGAGGGAAAATGGTATGCCGGTTTTGTCTTGAATCTTGGTATTTTCTTGGCTCCTTTGGCAAAATTATGGGGTGTATATTATGGCCTACATATAGCCCGGGAGAAAGGAGTGTCACAGTTAGAGTTAGAGGTTGATTCAAATTTAGTGGTGGGATTCCTTCAGAAAGGGATAAAAGACTCTCATTCTTTATCATTCCTAGTACGCTTGTGCTATGGCTTTCTTTCAAAGAACTGGTTAGTTCGAATTTCGTATGTGTATAGAAAAGCGAATCGTCTGGCGGATGGCTTAGCGACTCATGCCTTCTCCTTTCCCTTAGGTTTTCATTCTTTTTTTGAAAATCCTTCAGTTGTTAGTTCAATTATGTTTGTAGATGCTAATGGATTTTCTTACCCGAGACTAGTTCTTTTGTAGTTTGTTTTATTTTAAATAAATTAGGGAGATAATTTTCTCCCTCCTCCTACCAAAAAAAAATTATGAGAAAAATACCAAAATAAACATCACTTTCAAATTAAAACCAAAATAAACCTTAATTTTTTTTTATTAAACCATTATAATACACAAACTAATATTGCCTGAGCCAAATACAATGGGCATATTCGTTTACAGCGGCTGGCGACAAGTTTTTGTTCGTTTATCTGTCGCTATTGACAGCGACCAGCAACTAAAACAAGCGACATGTCGTTGTTCGTTTGTTAGTCGCTGTGATCAGTGACAGCGACTCAAACCAGCGACCGCGACAGCGATTTTTGGTCGCTGATTTTTTTAGCTACTGGTCACTCCGGTTGCTGCGACAACCAAACGAGCAGCGACTGGTCGCAGCGACATCTATTTAAAAAATAAAATAAATTATTAAATTAAATTAAAAATCATAAAAAATTAAAATAAATTCTAAAAAATGTAAATTAATTTATTAAATTAAAAAAAATGCATTTTTTGCGGAAAAACGCATTTCCGTATTTTTGCGAAAAACGCGTCTCCGCGTTTTTTGCGGGTAAAAGTGTTTCCGGTTTTTTGCGGAAACACACATTTTTTTTTCTTTAGGAAAAACATTTTTCGTTTTTTTGTGGGAAAATGCGTTTTCGTTTTTTGTTGGAAAACGCGTTTCAGCGTTTTTGTTGGAAAACGCGTTTTTGGCGGGTTTCCATGTTTTGTTGCGAGAAAACGTCTTTCTATTTTTTTGCGAGAAAACACGTTTTTTTTTAAAAACGCGTTTTTGATTTTTGTGGGAAAACGCGTTTCTGGATTTTTTGCGAGAAAACGTGTTTTCACGTTTTTTTTTTTGTTTTTCCGATAAAAAATGGGTATAATAAACTTCTCAAAACCGAACCGAACTCCAATATTTTCAAATCAAACTGATCTTATTAGATTAAATATCGGAACGGTTTTTATATTTCCTAACCCGGAAAAATTGAAAACCGTTTAAACTAAACCAAAATTCAAATGTCCAGAACTAGTCACAGCGATAGCCAAATGAACAACACATCGACACATCGCAGCGCCAGGCTGTCACTGTCGCAACGACTGCGAAACGAACAACAGAAGGTGTCGCTGGTCACTGTCGCTGATCGTTATCGTTGTCGCAGCGACTGCAAAACGAACAACATAAGGAGTCGCTAGCGACAGGTAAAAGAACGGGGCCAACCTTATTTTTTGGTCAATATTTGAGCCACAACAGGACGGCCGGCCCAATAACAAGTTCTTGCATAATAGAAGGCAATTTCTACATTATTTTCCCGCAAAAAAGCGGAAAGACATTTTTCCTAAAAAAACAAAAACGTGTTTTCCGCACCGAAAACACTTTTTCACGCAAAAAATTGGAAATGTTTCTTTCTGCCAAAAATGCGGATATGCATTTTTCGGAAAAATACGGAAACGCGTTTTTTCGCAAAAGACGCATTTTGTTTAATTTAATAAATTTATATATATATATTAGATATTATTTTAATTTTTTATTATTTATTTATTTTAATAATTTATTTTATTTTTTAAATAGGTGTCGCTGCTACCAGTCGTTGTTCGTTTGGCTGACGTAGCGACTGGTCGCAGCGACCAGTCGCTGAAAAAACCAGCGATCGAAAATCGTTGTCGCGGTCGCTGGTTTAAGTCGCTGGTCGTAGCAACTGACAAACGAGCGACATGTCGCTGGTTTTAGTCGTTGTCGCTAGCAACATGCAAACGAATAAAAACCTGTCGCTAGTCGCTGTCGACAGGTAAACGAAGAGGCTAGTCAACTTTTATATTTGTTTATTGAGTTAAACGTTGCTAAATTAAAAAACACAAAAATAAAATTATTTAAAAGACTCAAATTAATGTCATGCAAATAGAAAATCGGGAGCCATGGCGCGCACCAAAGTTAAAAGGATTATGACCCAACCAATCAACAGGTTTTTCCAAAGTAAAGCTTGGATCCAGATTTGGTTATTTGAGGATTGAAGGAAGAATAATTGTGAGTCATCAATTATCTTTGTTTCAATGGTGAGGTTGAACTTGAAATTAAATAGTTGAGATTTTGGAGTTCTGCCATGGATTGTTGTTGATAGCAACTAGTTCGATTCGTAGTGTTGGTCCATGTTTCTATCTAAGATTGCATTGGTATTGCTATAAGCTTATATTCTTCTCAAGCTATAATTGAAGCTGTTCCTAGGTTTCTGAGATGCTTGTTTGTATCGTTTTCATTGGATTAAAACTTGGGGTTATGTAATTGTAGAGTTAATAATTAAGCTTCTCTTAGGATGATACTATGCTAATTTAGAGATGTATAAATTTGTCATTCTAGTTATTGGCTTAAAACTTGATGGTGTACTCTGCTATGGATTTTCCCCTAAAAATTATATTAAAACCTAAACCATTTATTGAAACAAAATTAAAACTTAAAACATCTACTAATTGAATTGATATTTCATCAAACCGACAAGCGCACTAAGTATAAAGAACACAGAAGAACACGAAGGTTGACGGAGAAAGAATCTCTCACCTTTATTAAATCGTTTTCCAAGTCAATCTTTCTCGGAAAATCGTAAATGTCCAGCTGACAATCTCTGCTTTATGTATTAAATCACTTTCCTTTTTGGGTTTGGAAATTGATTAGCTTGTAGAGAAGAAAACCCTAGAAAAATGAGTCCCACGGCCGCCGCGCTCGACGATCCCGGACAAATTAAACGTGCCCTAATTGATGCTTCAGCCGGTGCCATCTCTGGTGCCGTTTCTCGTACCGTAACTTCTCCCCTTGATGTCATTAAAATTAGATTTCAGGTATTTTCTCAATTCGCAACTTACCTGGATACTCTGAAGATTGTTGATAAGAATTTATCGTGATTGTAGGTTCAGTTAGAACCCACAACTTCATGGTCTTTGGCCAAGAGAAACTTGTCAGGAGCATCTAAATATACTGGAATGGTGCAGGCAACCAAAGATATATTCAGAGAAGAAGGTTTCAGGGTCCGTATCTTTACCATCTCCACCATTCCTATTAGCTGAGGTTTTGTTCTCTCTTCATGTTTAATATCTTGCAGGGGTTTTGGCGTGGTAATGTGCCAGCTTTGCTTATGGTCATGCCATATACTTCTATTCAGTTTACAGTCTTACATAAGTTGAAGTCTTTTGCATCTGGTTCCACTAAAACAGGTAACTTTAGGGTCTCTCTAGTCTAGATATGCTTCTTTGTCGATTGTTGTTGTTGTAATATGAAGATCAATGTAATGCAGAGGATCATATACATTTGAGCCCTTATCTATCCTTCGTTAGTGGAGCATTAGCAGGATGTGCAGCTACACTGGGATCTTATCCTTTTGATCTTCTAAGGACAATATTAGCCTCACAAGGGGAGCCTAAGGTTTGTTGTCTGACTTATGTGACATTGTAACCTTAGATATGACTGACTGAGCGATGAATGTTGACAGGTGTATCCAACAATGAGATCTGCATTCATTGATATAATCCGTTCTCGAGGCATTAAAGGATTGTATAATGGATTAACACCAACACTTGTTGAGATTGTGCCTTATGCTGGCCTGCAATTTGGCACTTATGATATGTATAAGCGGTGGATGATGGTAAAGAGCATGGGAATATATCATTTCTACGTTTATTTTTTTTCTTTCTAGTGACAATCAGATCATTTGATTTTTTTTTTGCCAGGATTGGAACCGGTATATTTTATCTTCGAAACCATCGATTAACATGGACACCAACCTTTCTAGCTTCCAGCTTTTTGTTTGTGGGCTTGCAGCTGGCACTAGTGCCAAACTTGTCTGCCATCCTCTTGATGTGGTCAAAAAACGATTCCAGGTTAGTAAGTCTTACTCAGAGGATTTCTCTGATAAGATCCAAACCAGTAATTTCTTTCAGCAAGATATACGCATCATAGAACTTCTCATATACACTTGGTTCTGTCCTTATATCAGACTTATCATATTTCTGTTGTGGTGGGATTTTTCAGATGATATTTTGCTGTTATGGTATTGCTCAAATTTGTGTAACTTCACAATGGATGGATCTCCATCGTAATCTTGATGACTTTTGTTGCAGATTGAAGGATTACAGAGACATCCAAGATATGGAGCCCGATTAGAACGACGAGCATACAGAAACATGTTAGACGGTCTAAAGCAGATTATGATGGCAGAAGGGTGGCATGGTCTGTACAAAGGCATTGTGCCATCAACTGTGAAAGCTGCTCCTGCGGGTGCTGTAACCTTTGTGGCCTATGAGTTTACCTCAGACTGGTTGGAATCAATATCTTGGTAGAGATTTTACTCTTTTCACATGTTATATAATATTATAGGCTGCCTAATTCATGGGTGTATTAAGCAAATAATATAAATCATTGATTCATTTTAGAATTGTGACCACTAGTTGGGATCTTAATTTTTGTTCTCACCCAAAAAAGTAAAGAAAGTTGAGATTTATCAATTTAAAGCCTGTGAAAGTGTAGCTGTTCTTTATGCACACATAATACACAAATATGGGATATGTATGCAAGCATGTGTTATGGATGTTATTATAGAAGGAATGATGGCTGTTGGGTCTGAGAAACTCATGAACAAGAATCTTCTGGTTCCATCTTCTTCAGCTCCTCAAGTCATATATATATACACTCCTCCACTTATCCTTCACATATACAAACGCAACACTTTTCATGTACAGAAAACTAGCTATGTGTAAGTCATTGTAGTTTCTAGCTTGAATCCTAACTAGTTATTTCTCCAAAATTTCTTCTTTTCTTTTGGATATCGGAAAAGATTGACTTAGGTTATGTTTGTTTTTGCATACAGATATGAATGCAGCATTCGTATGCAGAATCTGCATGTTGGAACTAGATATTGCTTGCTTCCATATCTAGATTTGACATTCGAGTGCTGCATTTAGATTTATTTTTGTTCGTATTTGAGTTTGTGATAGTTTTTAGCAGTTCGGTTTATGAATATTAAAACGACTATAATATTCTTAAGAAATTCATAGATTGGTGGGCAAAATTACTTTTGGAGTACCTACTTGATGGAAATCAATCAAATAGTTCACACTACGAGACCAAAAATTTAATGTGTAATATGACTCCCATTTTACACATTTAATGTGACCATTAAAAATTGCAACAAAGAGAGATGGAAACCTAGTGAGGGTCGAACAAAGGTACCATATAGTTGTATGTGTTGTCTTCCAGTAGCTGTTAGACTACAAAGGTTGTATCAAAGCACGTAAATTGCTACAACAATGAGATGGCATGCTGAGCATGACTCGCATGAGGTAAAAATGTATCATCCATCTGATGCGGTAGACTGGAAATTTGTTAACGAACATATCCTTGGTTTGTTGAAGAACCAAGAAACGTGTATCTATAATTATGTACAAATGGGTTTACTGTAATTGGTATGTCCAATAACCATTCGTTATGGCATGTGATTGTGACTCCATTAACTTGTCACTGGGTACATGTAAGAAGAAGTAATATTTGTTTCTTATAGTTCTGAATGTTGGACCAAAACATCCACGAGGAAGTCTCAATGTTTTTCGTTGACCACTTACTGATGAGTTAAAAGAATTATGATCTATTAGAGTTGAGACGTACGATGTGTCTTTATACAAAAATTTCAATTTAAAATTTGGTTTCATGTGGACGATTAATGACCTTCCTGCGTACGGCATGTTATCAGGATTGACAACACATGGTCGATTAGCGTGTCTGATTTACATGGATGATACGAAGGCATTTCAACTACCAAATGGTAGGAAGACTAGTTGGTTTGACTGTCATGGGAGATTTCTTCCTCATTGCATGCACAAAAAGGAAATCAAGCTTTGAATGATACTCCACCACAAGATTTAATTGGCGTGCAAGTTATATATGAGCGTATTAGGGTAGTTGAGCTTCCAAGAACATTCATTTATGGGAGAAACTGTCATGAAGTCAAGCCGGATAGCTACGGTAACTGGCACAATTGGCACAAAGAGAGCATATTTTGGGTGTTACCATACTGGTAGGATATCACTCTATGACATAATTTTGATGTCATGCATATAGAGAAAAACATTTTTGATAACATAATGAATACCATTATGAACGTCAAAGACAAATCAAAATATACATTTATGTATGTATTGGATGTAGTATTGTTCTGTTCGAGAAAAGAGTTGCATGTTGATGAATTTGGTAGAGATCCGTCTCCTATTTTCAGACTTTTTCATTTAGCCATTGAACGACTACTTAAATGTGTCAAGGATGACGACAAAATTTCCTACTGGTATTCATCAAGCTTATCTACTTGTGCAGATAGTGAGGGTAAGAAATTTTCAGGCATGAAAAGTCATGGCTACCACGTTTTCATGGACCACTTGCTTCCTTTTATCCTTGCAGATCTCTTGCTTAAAAGTGTTCATTTGCATCATCTTTCCAAAACTAGTCGATGATTTTGAGAACAATAAACCATCATCAAACCATCATCTTCTAAAGATGAAAAAGATAATAATAAACAATAGTATAAATAAGTCTTTGGTTTAGCTAATTATTATTGTCAAAATGTGTTAATTAATTCTATGTTTTAGACTAAAGAATTGTTAGTAATGATCCATTCTAATTTTATTAATGAATTAAACATATTTATGTACGTTCTGTATTGAAAAGAATGATTTTTAAAATAATTTTTTGTGTGTAGTCGCAATTCAGCTTCAAATTTAAGACTAGTTTGTGACTACGTGTATAATACCATTCACTTTTTCAAAGGTACAAGTTAATTGCATGGCTGAATGGCCATGTCTCCATACATATACATTCGGTTCCTAAATTTGACTCCCACGTGATGAAGAAAAACAATTTTTTTTCTCTTAAGTAGTCGCAGATCTTGACAAGAAAAAGTAGTCACAAAGCAATCTCTCTTTTGAGACTAATTTGCAACTACATGGATGCAAGTTGTTATATTAAAAGCTTAAACCCTATTTATACATTCATAAAATGATTGTATAACTTATTTAGATCTATCAACACTTGTTGTTTTCAGAATATAACATTTTAAGCACTTAAAACTAAAATTCAATACATTACATTTATATAGATTATAAATACTTGTGAAGTAATCTTAATTTATTTATAAGGCTTATGAAATAATTTAAACTTTTTTTGTTAATGATATATTCCAATATATTATGTTATTAATGAACTAAAAAATTATGTAGGTTTTGAGATGAAAAGAATGATTTTTATATTATTATTTTTACGTAGTTGTAAATCAGTTTTATTTTTGAGATTGATTTGCGACTATATATTTATTTTTGCATGTTTTAGACTTAGCAAAATTGACAATTTTTTTAATTAAGTAGTCATTTTTTACCGATTTTCGATTACCTGTCTATTTTTGTTTCAACCTTTTTATAATGTAGTTAAAAATTTTTTTTTTTTAAATTGATTATGTTAATTGTACTTAAAGTAATCAAAATGTTATCAAAGTAAGATTATACTAACGTTTAAAAATGGTGTCAATAATATACATTTATATGGATCCAAATAAAATTATAATGTTCTTAAATATAATGTTCTCGATAATTAAAAGATGACTTGTAGATCTTTATATTCTATGAGCCTTTTGTCTTGTTTTGGTTTTTTTATTTTTAATTTTGGTTTCAGGTAGATTTGTCTGTCGATAATCCACCAAACTGAATAGAAAAAAGAATAGTCATGTTTCTCAGCTTAGGATTTGGATATGAGGTAATGTCAATCATTTATATAATCCATAGAGAAACATATACTTGAGCATGTGTCTGTATTCATATAATAAAAACTACATAATTTATATAATATAAGGAATTAATTAGATATTATTAGATATGGAAGAAACTTGAGATTTAAAACTAGCGTTGCAGCAACAAGCTCCGGTCTTTGCACCAACCATAAGTACACAAGCCCCTCCTTTATATCCTTTGGCTTTGCATCTTGCATTGCATGGCGTAGTTCCAGTACATTTTCCAGGCAGACATGGTAGCATTTGTCCTGTTAGTAAGAAATTAATTAATTCTTCGAGAAAAGACATTAATTTTTGTGATAAGTTTAATACGCATTTTGTTAACCGAATACATATATACAAACCCACCTTACATAAAATCCTTATAAACATTTCCAATTAAAATTATTTATAATATATTGACATTAACACCCAAAACAATAACTTACTTTTAATTTGTAAAACTAAAAGCTAACAAACAAATATATATATATATATATATATATATATAT
>OVBE01007749.1:0-18069 GCA_900406425.1 Iberis pinnata
ATGTTGAGAACTATTTTCAATCTAAAATCCTGCATGTTAACTTGACATTAAACCTGATAACCTACGGATTTCCCTAATGCCTGGCGTTTTTATATTATAAGTTTAAAAACCGCTTTTTAATTAATGTTTTGATTCGACAATCAATATTTTATTCTTGCTTTAGCCATTTTCGAGTTTTAAACTGATCGTGCATTCTGGTCTCTGTGGTTCGATACCCTTNCATTAGTTTAGGATTAAATTCTAAGCCTATCACCATCTCACGAAATGGCAGCAAAAAGAAAGCATTAGGTCAATCAACATTTAATATAATATAATAGCTTTGTAGTAACATTTGTATTTGTTAAAACTAGTTGATTTAACTATAAGTTATGTTAAAGAACTTTATAAAAATTGAAATATGCATCACTTCTATAACATAGACAAAAACTCCCATTACAAATTTTCTCTGTCCTCTTTTCTCTTTAGTTTCGGGACGTTTCGAGATACTTCGCAAGAGGGGAAGATTTTTACCGCGTTCCACCATCTGGTCACAAGCTCGTGCACCAGTGGTCCGGAGACTCCGCGCTGAATTTCCATAAATTGTCTTCAATTGCTCCTCATAAGATCTTCTCAAAAATGCGGCAGAAGAAGGTGATCTGTAGCTTTATCACGGCGGCTGGGTGTAAGTTCGTCTAACTTATACTGAGTCCACAGAAGGGCGTTGCCGGTGGACGGAGGCAGAGAACAAAGGCTCCGGTCAAGGCTGGAGAGTCGTCTGTGTTGGAGGCTGCAGCTAGATTTGCCTGCATAGGGGACAAATTTGCGTCACTGGGTCGCGGCTAAACCATCTTAAAGATTACCGGTTTTTCCCCTCTGATCGCCTCCTCTTTGCTTTCATGCATGCGCCATCGGGGACTTAAATTTGCCTCTTTATCCATCTCTCCTTCCCCTTTTGCGGTTGTTGGTTGGTTGGTGGTTTCAGTCTCCATCGGTTCAACCTAGATCTCTTCGGCGCCGAATTTAGTTTCCAACTATCTGCAGCAAAGGGGAGATTCCACGACAACGGATTCTTCATCTTTGTGTTTAGGGTTAGGAAAATTATGATTTCCGATTTAGATTAGATGGATTTTTGGTTTACTAGTTAACCAGTTCAATCAAAAATTGTAATTTTTTTTGTATCGGGCTGGTTTTGGTTTAGATTCTGGTAGATTGGATATTGTTGTATTGGTTTAGGTCCAAAATGGATGAATATGCCTAAATTTAGACTATTGTTTTATATTTTTAAATGAAGACAAATTTTTTCATAAATTTTTTTTTTTTGAAATATGCATTGTTAAATATAAGAGAAAATTTGACTTAAAGCCAAAAATTGTTGACCAAAAAAAAACTTAATCCGAAAATTCAAACTACCTACGCATGTTACAAAAAAAAAGAGGATGAAACTGTTGCAAAAGATACCCAATTTAAAATTCTAAGACCATGTCAAAAACTAGGACCTCATTAGTTGTTCTTCATATCTTTCAAAGGGAAGGATTTCCTTTTATGATAAAAAACACATTCATTTCATTTCAAGAAGAAAGCAAGGATCCGTTGAATTTCAAGTATTCAATTTCACTAATAAGATACGAAGACTTACGTCATATTTAGAATTGCATAGAAAAGATTATTTATCTTAGAGGAGTCTACGAAAA
Source organism: Iberis pinnata (assembly GCA_900406425.1). Lineage (NCBI taxonomy): Eukaryota > Viridiplantae > Streptophyta > Magnoliopsida > Brassicales > Brassicaceae > Iberis > Iberis pinnata. The sequence continues at coordinate 1,671 of OVBE01007749.1, forward strand.
ATTCTGGAAAAACGTCAACGACTGCTAGCTTATTTGTAATAAAAAAGAGTACGTTATAAATAATTAATTAATCAGTTGAATATCCGAGAATTAAAAACTCATTAAATTAGAGAAATATATGAATAAAAAAAAGAGTTAATAATGAGGAAAGACGATTGATGGACTATCTGTTCAGCAAAAATAGATGAAGTGGACCAATTCTTCACTCAGTGAAAACAAAAACACAAATTTGATTTATAGAATAAAGACAATCAGAAATCAAACAGAAGACATTTTAAAAGAAAAAGAAAACCTAACTAATAGTTGTAACAAACGGCGTTATGATTCTAAAACAATTGAGTCATCAAAAAAAATTAGCAGACATTCCAAATTTTGTCCCTAAAAAAGTAAGGATTTTTTTTTAATCTTAGTGCCTCCAATGGTAGGACCACTAATGTGGTTCTTAAGATAAAAATTAATTTTTTATTTGAGATATTTGAGTATAAATTTTTTAATCGAATTTTTTACATAAAATTTATGAAACTAACAAATTATTGCATTAATATTTGAACATAAATTTCATTAATTGAAATATTTGAACATATATATATATATATATATATATATATATATATATATATGGTCTAATTAGAAGAATATACATAACAAAATCAAAACTAAGTAAGTATATATAATTGTGTATAATTAGATTTTAAGTAACATTATACAACTTATATTCCCCTTTTAACCTCTTCTTTCTTTTTTTCTTTCTCTTTCATACAATTTGGTTTTTTTAGATAATTTTAATTTTCACCAAATCATCTATTACTACTAATTAATATATTGATATTCAAATTTATAAAAAAAATAAAATGTTATATAAAAAACATATTTTTCTAAATCTAACATGATTAAAATTATTTAAATTGGATATATTTTTAATTCAAAAGTGAATAGTGACCCTAAACCCAAAATACTCTAAACCCCAAATATATACCCTAAACCCGAAATATATACCATTATCCCCAAATATATATCCTAACCCCCAAATATGTATCCTAAATCACAAATATCTACCCTAAACCCCAAAAATAAATTGAGTAGTCCGTATATCTGAAGTAGTTTGTATATTCTGGAAAGGGGTGGAAAAAAGTTTTATTTCTATATATTATATACTCTAAACCCCAAATATATACCCTAAACCTCAAATATATACCATAAACTCTAAATATGTATCATAAACCCAAAATAAGTATCCTAAACCCCAAAAATAAACTGAGTAGTCTGTATATCTTAAGTAGTTCGTATATTAACGTAAGGGGGTGGGGAAAAAAAGAAGCGAGTGAGAGAGAGTGAGACATGAAAGGAAAGAGAAATGCTAAAATTGTATATATGAAAAAGTGTCAGGTGAGAGAGTGTGTAGGGGTTAGGGGTAGATGATATTTTGTTAAATATAGGGTATGTTATTATTATGTAGTGCAATTACCCTATACATATTATATATATTTTGGGTATTTTGCTTTTCTGATATTTTTAGTTTTTTCGGATATTTTTTTGTATTTCTAGTCTGAAATACTCATACCCGACTTGGAACCGAAACGATCCGGAACCTACAAGAACCAAATCGGAACTAAACCGAATATTAGAAAATTATCGATTGGATATTAAAATTTAGGACCCGAAGAACCGGAACCAAATCGAATACCTGAAAGCCCAACCCAAAAAAATCATTAATAAAAAAAATTAGTCGACAATCGAAAAAAAACTAATCTCAAAATCAGGACCGCCATTCACGGACTGACATGTGGGGGTCCTGATCCGGTTTCAAAAGACCCAAACGAAGGACCGACTCTTTCTCTTTCCAATTGCATTGGCTTTTTTATTAATGTTTTGGGTAAAAAATCCTCTAAAAACTTTGCATTGGACAAGGTCTAAACACGTGATATTTGAATAGAACAGTTATGCTTAGGACATCTTTAACCCAACTCTATTATAGAATGAAACTCTATTTTAGAGAATAGTTTTCTCTAATCTATTTCTATATTTCACTCTTTAATAGAGTTTTCACTTTTCCACTCTATAAATGGAGTAACCCTAATTTACACTCTATTTTAAAGTGAAATTCTTTTATTTGCAAGATAGTCCTTCAATTATTATTTTCAAAATTTACTAATTAAATTTGTATTTTTATTTTTAATTTACTAAAATAAAATAAAAATCAACAAATTAATAGATATAATAAATACACTAATTTAAATTTAAAAATACACAATAAACAACATAAAGCAAAAATTTAACTAAACAAATATTAGCCACTAAACTAAGTACACAACAAAAATAAATTAAAAGAAACACATAAAGTTAACCACATGAAAACTAATCACTTAATAATCCGATAAATCATTTTCGAATCTTCTTAGACCGCTAAAATATTTTCCAAAAGAAGCTCATATATCACTTCAAAATGATTTGATTGATTATTTTTTGGGAAAAAATTAATATGATAATAGTTGAACCAAAATTATGTAATATTTTAATATTTTATGTAATGCTAGTTTAGTTTTACAATAATTTTTTTATTTAAATAGTATTATGAAATTTATTATTTTCAAGAATATAAAATAATTTGAATCATTATACAAGTTTTACAAATATAAGATAGAATTGATAATTAGTTTTAAAATGAAAATATAATATATTTTAAATATGTTTTATAGAGTAGAAAAATAGATTCTCTATTTGTAGTTAGTTAGTTATAATACAGTGAAAAATAAAAGGGCTAATTTGAGGAATGACAATAAGTTTGAATAAATTAGCTCAATGTACATTGTTTTGTATAATTAGATTATTGGTATTAATATAACACACGTATCTCTTTCTTCTCCTTGGACTGTAGTCCACACGCAAGGTAGGTGATGTTTTTCTCTCTCTTCCTTTTTTTCTTTTTACTTTCACCTCTTTTTCTTTTTACTTTTACCTCTTGCATTCTTTTTTAAATATTAAGCTTTTTAATTCAAATAATGAAATAAAAAAACTTTACATAAAAAACACAATTTTTTTTATGAATCTAACATGACTAAAATTACTCAAAACGGATATATATATTTTAAATAGTGAATAGTGAATTTGGTTAATGACATAAAAACTCAGGAATAGTCGAACTACTGAAAACGATAGTCGGACAACTGAAAATAATAGTCGGACTACCTATGTGTACAAACCCCAAAACCCCCAAAATATAAACCCAAAACCCCAAAATAGAAACTCAAAATACCAAAATAGAAACCCAAAACCCCTAAAATATAAACCCTAAACCCCGAAATATAAATCTAAAACCCCGAAATATAAACCCAAAACCCCAAAATATAAACCCAAAACAAAAAATATAAACCTAAAATTCAAAGTATAAACCCTAAACTCCAAAGTATAAATCTAAAACTTCAATATAACCATAACCCCAAAATATAAATCCTAAATCTAAAACCCAAAAAATATAAATCTAAAACCCCAAAATATAAACCCAAAACAAAAAATATAAACCTAAACTCCAAAATATAAACCTTAAACTCCAAAGTATAAACCCTAAACTTCAAAGTATAAATCCAAAACTTCAATATAACCATAACCCCAAAATATAAACCCTAAACCCCAAAATGTAAACCCTAAACCTCAAAATATAAAGTCTATACCTCCAAATCTAAACCCAAAAATATAAATTCTAAAATCCAAAGTATAAACCTTAAATCCAAAATCTAATCCCCGAAATTAAGTAAGATTAAAAAAAACATATTGGCCACACACAAATAAATGATTGATTTTCGTCAACTAATAAAGAAAAAAAATTTAACATTTAGATTATTATTTGTTGTCAATTTGGTTGAGAGAGTGTGTGTGTTAAAAAGAGAGGGAGCGTGAGAAACACACAGAGGGTAAAATGGCATTTAAAAAAAAAATAGAATAATGAACCTATTGAGTAGTAGTCATTCACTTAATATTAGGGTATATAATGAATATTCATTGGTATTACCCTAAATAAAATATCAAATTGTAGATATTCTTACACATCAAAAATAATATGCCTTAGAGTTCGAATCGGTGACTAAAAACACTGAACAAAAAATTCAAATTCTAAATTCTAATGGAATCTTCGATAATGTCGAGTTTCGTTTCTTAGGTAGTTTATCGAATTATTAGTGACTGACAATCTTATCACATCATCGAAAAATGCGGTAGAAATTTATTCTGATAGTTTCCATAATTAAATCTCAGACAAACTTAGTTTTTGGGATGATTGGTAAGTGTTGTAACTTTTTTTTTTTGCTGTAGAAAGTCAAATGTAGAATTTATTACTGTAGCTTTACATTTTATAGCTGTATAAATTTTGCTGTAGAAATTTTGACTGTAACTTTTGAAAATAAAATCTTGATTGGCATATATTCTAATAGTTAAACTTAACAATAAATTTATAAATTAATAAACTTGAGAAACTAATAATTATATTACTTAATTTATTTTAATACTAATTATTTTAAAACTTAAACATTTTAGAACTTAATTATTTATATTATATTAAACAAATAAATATTAATTTAGGTAATTTTATTTTTTATGCTATATATATAATCATTATTATTAATTAGAACAGCTATTTTCTTAAATTTATATAAAAGCTATATAAATTATTATATGTATGTACTATAAATATTTTAGAAATTTATAAATTAATAAAATTGGGAGACTAATTATAATATTATTTAATTTATTTTAAAACTAATTATTTTAAAACTTAAATATTTTAGAACTTAGTTATTTATATTATATTTAAGCAAATAAGTATTAATTCAGGTAATTTCATTTTTTATTTTATATATATAATCATTATTATTAATTATTTTTTAAAATTTATATAAAAACTGTATAAATCGTCATATGTATTATATGCATGTACTATAAATATATTTTTATATATTGCAAAGAAAAACATATATTTTAGAGCTAGAAAAAAGGACGCCCACTCTTACCTAATTTATAATGCTGTAGATTTTAAAATAAAAATAAAAGATGATTGAAACAAATGAGAGCTGTAAATTATTTTGTTTTGAAAGACTGGTACTTAAATTTTTAATAGATTAAAAAATGAACTGATTTTTTACCTAAACTAACTATGTATTTCGTCAGGTTTCAAATAAATTTCGTTTGAATAGATATTTTGAGATATTAGAAATTTGAAGTAATCAATTTGATTTTCCATGCAATTTTTGTTTCCTATTCCATGATCGTCATAAATTCTACAGAAGTTATTTTTAATTGCCGGAACAAAAGCTTTAGGCTTTTGGATTACAGATTTAAAGGGAGCACTGTACAACATATTTGGGTATAGTAACCCATTTGGCCATTTCCTTATTTAAAGGACACTATTTAACTAAAGTACACCTGAAACTATATTAAACAAAACATTATAGAAACCGGACTGACACTTGGGAGACCTTTCATGCAGAGAACATCGACTCAAAGCTCCTCGTCGAGCGTTGGCTTGGTTGTTTTCGTTTTGAGTCCCGGTTTGAGGAATTCAGAAAACCATTTTGCAGATTCTTTCTCTATACGAGTCAAGTTGTTCTGGAAGTCGATGTAGTAGACTCCAAATCTAGCTGTGTACCCGTCTTGCCACTCGAAGTTGTCCATTAAAGACCACAGGAAATATGACGTAACGTTCACCTTATCTTCACTGCAACATGTTTACAAGGATTGAGAATTTTTAAAGATCAAAACATATAACGAGTTAATTAATTGTTTTTCTTTTAATACCAAATAGCCTGATGCAAGGCCAAAAGATGCCTCTGGAGATAGTATTTCCTGTTGTGGTCATTGAGAGCAATGCTATGATCTGTGTCTTTATCGCCAAGGTCCTCCCCGTAACCTTTAAAGCCAAAAAAGAAGGTAAATAACAGTATAATTAATAACATTATAGTATAGTATATAATTATCTTGCTGTTACCATTCTCAGTGATAATGATCTCAGGACTGCCGTATCTGTCTTTTATGTATTTCATTAGTTTCCTCAAACCTGCTGCGTACACGGCCATCTTAGCAGTGCTGGGCTACAAAATATCATAAGAAACAACAATTAAATCAGAAATTTTGGGGAAAAAAAGAATAGGAACTTTCGTACGTACCTGGCTACCAATTTTAATGGATCCATCCACAGTCTTGGCTGAAAAAGAAAGATAGTTATTCATACGAAAGCAAAATGAGATCGAGTGAATAAATCTTACGCTCAAAGTCGATTAGAGAATCTGTTGCCCAAGTGGGTTTCCGATGATCAGGCTTCTTATTGACCGATGCGAAGAAGGAAGTGTAATAGTTTATACCCACAAAGTCTGTCGAATCTTTCAGCTTTTCCTTTTGCTCTTTTGTAAATTTGGGCAAGCGTGATCCGACTGCATCTTTCATAGATTGAGGATAATCTCCGTACGTAGTTGGATCCAAATGCCTAATATATAGTAACATGATACATACATAAAACAAGTATACCAAGAACTGATGATTTAATTATACCAGCCAATGACGAAGTCTAGGACACGGTTTTGGGTATTGACGCCACCCTCCACATCTTCCGGTTCAAACCAGGCCGGACTATGAGCAATCCCTATTTTACCACCTTTGCACTTTACATAAATATCAATAATTAGTACCATACATTAATAATTAGTATAATATCTTAAGTACCTTTTCGCATTTTCTGAAAGCATCTACGGCTTCGGCATGACCAACGAGTAAATTGTGACTGACGATATAAGGCTCAAATCCTGATCGTCCATCTTCGCAAAGATGTCCATAGTCTGGGATGTATGGAGAACAACGTCCGGGTGCTTTTTTCCCAACGTCGTAGCCTGAACGGCTAAACACCCATGGCTCGTTGAACGTTATCCAATTTTTCACTTTGTCCCCATATTCATGAAATGTAAAGTTTGCGTACTCCACGAAATCAGGCCTGTGTATTATATTATTATTTCACACAAATGATAATAGATAAGAAAAAAAAAAGGTATAGAAACTTACACGATACGTGGGCTTAAAAAGCCACCGTACTCATCTTCCAAATCGGCCGGAGTATCCCAGTGAAAAACAGTTACTAACGGTGTGATGTCTGAAACAAAAAGTTTCTTGGTTACCATACATATATTTGACCATTATAAAACAGATATATAAGAGAAGTTATATATGACCATTTTTAAGGAGCTCGTCTATAAGATTGTGGTAAAACTGCACCCCTTCTTTGCTTATTCCTTTCTGCATCCTCCCATCTGTAGTATTATTTTATTATTACAACCACCAGTACTAATCATAGGGTTTTATGTTCATTGGAAAAACTCTCCATAGTTTAAGTAATTTTTAATTATTATTTTTATATCTTTATACATTTAAAAAACTCTTAACAAATATTTTTTGTTTTTGTTTTCCATTGGTAAAACACCTCCCTTAATATGAAAAAAATTCAAAAAAATAAAAAAATATTTATTAAAAAGTGATAAATACATGACAAAAACATATTAAAAAAGAGAAATGTAAATTTTTAGCGAATTCATACAAGATTTTTTTGTAGCCATAGTTCTCTATAGGGCTGGGAATCAGGTCGATTCGGGTTGGAACGGTTTAGAAATTTTTGTTTTTGGTTATTTGTGTTCCTAACTAAACCGAATAAAATTTCGGTTCGGTTCAGCTCGAAAATATTTTTGAAGTTCGGTTTATTTGGTTAATTTTCGGTTAAATTTTGGTTAATTTTCGGTTTTTTGGTTTTTTCCGGGTTTTTCAGTTTTTCCGATTACTTTCGGTTATTTCGGTTCGATTTTTCTCGTTTTTTTTTTCGGTTAGTTTTGGTATTTTCAAAAAATAAAAATTAAAAAATAAACCGACCGGTTATCGGTTCGGTTACTGAACTTGATTTTTTGTGCCAATTGGTTTATGAAATATAATTTAGTTCGGTCCAAAAAATCTCGGTTCGGTTCGGTTTGGAAATTTTAATTCGATTTATATTCCCAACTAGAAGAAGAAATGGATAAATATATAAAAAATATTATAAAACCACATAACAAATCATAAAGTGACACGTGAGGGTTGGGTTTCTTATGTAATCTTAAATTACTTAATTAAGAACCAGCTCTTATATTATTTTAATTTAATTATTTATTTTTACACCTAAATACATTCAAAATATTTCTAAGAAATCAGTAAGACATCCTAATGGATGTGCTCTTATTTTAACCCATACATATGAATGTTAGAACTTACGTGGAAATATTCTTGGCCACGAGATGGAAAGTCTAAAAGCATCCGTATTCAGCTTTTTTAACAACTGGATATCCTCCTATCCATTTGTTTCACAAACGAAACACTAGTTTACAAAATAGACATTTAAAAATATCTATTTGTTAATTTTAATTTGCAGCCGATTATTTTGTGAAATTTTCATAAATACCATAAATTTTATTAAAAATATAAAAAATTGTTGTGATATTTTTGGAAAAAAAAAATATTTTTGTGATATTTTTAAAATTTTTTGTGATATTTTTAAAATAAACATAATTTTTATGGTATTTTTGAGAATACCCCATAAATTCTTGATATTGGATTATTTTACGTATGTGTCGACTAAATTTAGTTTATGTGAATCTATTTTATTTAAATTAATATACTTATTATTCGGTAAATTTTTTATAGAGTTAAATTTAAATTACAGCTTCGTCGATTAATTTTTAAATCGTGTTGACCTATTTTAGAATAGTCTGACGTATGTATTGACTAATAGTTTTTTTTGTAATTATCAATTTGATTTTATATATTCATCGACTAAAATTTTAGTTTATGTTAAATTATTTTGATTGTTTTTGAAGTTGAATCATCATTTTTGAAAAAGTACTATTTATAAATATATATATATATATATATTAAAATATAGTATCCATTTTTTATATAAAAAACAAACTACTAGAATTTACTAATTTGGTCGTTCCTATTGTTGTTCCAGAAACTATCTGGACATTTTAATCCAGAGGTAAGTAGTGAGACCTTGTAGCGATGGTAGAAATCAACAGCAACATCAGCATTGTGATTCTTAACTCTATCTGCAGTTTCAATATATATGTTATTTATTGACTTATAAGCAAGATCAGGTTCACATGTGGACAAATGTGAAAAGAAGAGACAGACGTGGAAATTTCTTAGTGTAAATATCCCACAGGCTTGGACCTCTGCAACCTTCATCAACTGCACCTTCCACCTAAACCAATAATCAAACACATATATATAAACTTATAATGACTTGTTATCTGTAACTTTTTTATACATGATCCCAATACACATATACCTGAAAGGCTGCAGTTGCGGTACCAAACATGAAGCCTTCAGGGAAACTTGCGCGGCTAAGAGTTTCAGTTTTAGGGCAAACAGGTCCTTCTTCGGCTCTGCTAGTGCTAGGAGAGCCCAGGAGCAAAACTAATCCTAAGAGGGGAATAAACTTCATTTTATTTTCAAGTACGTACTGTGTTTACATATGTTGTTAAAGGGGAATACAGCTCTTATATACAAATTAATATCACACCGCGCGCACAGGTGAATAAAATAATTTGTATGAGGAGGCGGCCAAGTGTCTGTATAGTATTTACATGCAGTCTTTGTTAGGTCCAAGTGTCTCGTTTACACACACACTATCGCTGATAAGGTATATGCAATTGTATTTTGAAGCTGCCAAGTGCCTTTTGCACCACAATCACTAGCTAGCTAGCTAGTAGTAGTGTACGCGCCCATGTATGCGTATTTGTCGTTTGTCTTTAGAACTACACAAAATTGCATGCGAATGTACTGTAGTTGTCTCTCTTCGTATCATGTGTACATCCCATGATTCTCACATCTGGCTATCGACCAAGTGTCATATAGCTAAAGCGACGTGTGATATTTAGGGCCACGCTGTCCAACAGAGTATTTGCGTACATATATATAAATCGCACTGTCTTGCATCCTCATCATCATCAAACTAGCTCTATCTCATCCGGGTACTCTTCTCTCTCTCTCTTTTAATACTAATACTTTCAAATCATTAATCATTAATTTGCTCTTCGTTATTACCATACATCTTCATATTTGATCAGTAATATATTGACAGATATATATATATATATAACAATGGCGGCTGCAACGATGTCTTGGGACGACGGGAAGCACATGAAGGTGAAAAGAGTGCAGATTACATATGAAGATGTAATTAACTCCATAGAGGCTGAGTACGACGGAGAAAGTCACAACCCTCAGCGTCACGGCACTCCCGGCAAGAAATCAGACGGCGTTAGTACTCCCAACATATATATACTACTCCTTTCTATCATTTTTTAAATTATTGGTGTATCTATTTGATCAAATTATATTGCAGGTGACCTTGAGTCCAGACGAGTTCATAACAGATGTTACTGGCTACTATAAAACTACAGGGGATGAAGATGCCATAGCAGCTTTGGCTTTTAAGACCAACAAAAGTGAATATGGTCCTCTTGGAAACAAAACCAAGAACCAGTTCTCGATTCATGCTCCCAAAGATAACCAAATCGCTGGTTTTCAAGGAATCAGTAGCAACGTTCTCAATTCTATTGATGTCCACTTTGCTCCTCTACCCTCCACCTCCCCCTCTTCTGCTTCCACAATCACATCTCCAAACAAAGTGGATGCTCAAGGTGGGACAGGAGGAACATCATGGGACGATGGTGCTCATGATCATGTAAGAAGAGTGTACGTTGGACAAGGTGAGTCTGGTGTCACTTATGTCAAGTTCGAGTATGAGAAGAATGGTGACAAGCAAACACGAGAACATGGAAAGAAGACCTTGCTTGGAGCAGAAGTGGTTTGTGCTAATTAATAATTACTTCGTTTTTATCATGTTAACTAACGGATTTGAAAATCTTTATATATAATATAGTTTGAGGTAGAATCAGACGACCACATCACATCAGCGGAGGTGCAATGCGACAAGATATTTGGGAGTGACACTGAGATTGTCACATGTTTAATCTTCAAAACAGCTAAAGGAAAAACTTCACCACCCTTTGGTATTGAAGGTCAGCAGAAATATGAACTCAAGGACAAGAATGGTGGTAAAATTGTTGGATTCCATGGACGAGTTGGTGAACTTCTTCATGCTCTTGGAGCTTATTTCGCTCCATCCCGCGGTGGTGCTGCTCATTCGACCACTCAAGCAGCTGGTGCAAAGAAACTAGAAGCAAAGGGTGGCAATGAGGGAGATCCATGGGACGATGGTCCTCATGATGGTGTGAGGAAAGTGTATGTGGGACAAGGAGAATCCGGTGTGACTTATGTCAAGTTCGTCTACGACAAGGACTCTAAGGAAGTCCCCGGAAATGATCATGGAAAAAAGACACTACTTGCACCTGAAGAGGTTTATATCTATAAATATAGATCTCACTTTCTAATTTTGTTACACCAAATAAATCATTTTCTTTTTCTTTTTTTGTTTGGTTTACAGTTCGTGCTTGAATATCCGAACGAATATATCACAGCAGTGGAGATTAACTACGACAAAGTATTTGGAAGTGGGGCTGAAATCATAACAATGCTAAGGTTCACGACCAATAAACGAACTTCTCCACCTTTTGGACTTGAAGGCTCTCAAATCGCCCTCTTCAAAGAAGATGGCCACAAGATCGTTGGGTTCCATGGCAAAGCCGGTGCTGACATCATTCACCAAGTCGGAGTTCATGTCAAGCCCATTTCCGAGTGACTTTTTAAGTTAAATGTCTTGAGCTAATAAAATGAGTTATCAAAGAAGTTCTGCTGTACAAAATGTCATTGTACGTGTGTAAATATATGTTGTTTAAGTGAGAGGTTTGAATAAGGTCTTTCACGTACTTTGACTAGTTTGTAAGTGTTTTCAATTATGCCATCTCATGTTTGTATAAAATACCGTTTATATAAGATGAATTATATCGTTAGATACTCAGCATAATACCATCTCCAAAACTATATCTTAACTTTAGGATCTTAATTAATCTTTTTATATTTTATATTTAATTTTATGTTTAAGATATTTAAAAAATTTTAAAACAAAATGTTCTTTCATTAATGTATAAATTCTTCTTCATAATTCAAAATGCTTCTTCTGCTTAAAACTTACAAATTCTTCTTTTTGATTATTCTGCTTATGAATTCTTCGTTCTGCTTTATTCTTCTTCTAGACTTTTCTGAATTTTGAATTCCTCTTCTTTATTTTTTAAATTTCTTTGTCTTCTTCTCTATTCTTCTTCTTATTCTTCTTCTTCGAATTGTTCGTCTTCTGAATTTTTGATAACCTGAACTAAAAATATCAACACAGAAACATATAAACTTAAACACATCAACACAAAAATTGAAACTTCATATATTAGAACATCAACACAAGAGTCCTGAAAAGGAATAACACCAGTCATATATGTAAGAAATACAGTCACCAATAGGGACCTAACCAGAGCCATCAACACCATCTAAATCTACGAGTGACACCAAGCAAGTAAACTTGTAAGAAGACTCTCCCTGCAAAAAATAATATCCAGGATTCAAGGGATTATGAACATAAAATCTGTTAGATTCAACTCCTAATGGTTTCTATGTGATGTCGCAAGTCCCAAAAGGCTTCCTACATATAGAAGCCAATAAAGTTGTAGTTTCATATACTTCAATACCTTTCATAGAATTAATTAGAATAACGAAGAGATTGAGATCAAACCTTTGGGAAATATTTACACGAGGAATCCTGGATACATAGCAAACCCATTTGGTTTACTTGGCACTTCCAAATCCACAGATTCTGAAAAATCAAAATTTTCACAGATTCCTGGATACACAGCAAACTTGAGGGTCATTATTTTTCACCATCTCTAATTTCATCAGCTAAAACTTTGTTTCCTCAAAAATCAAAATTTTCACGACTCAATTAGAATCAAAACAAAGCAATTCAAAACCCAAATTCGTGATCTAACACAAGAACACTAAAATCGATTGATTTAGAAGAAATTGAAAAGAAAAAAAACCATAATTTACCTTAGGCAAATCGTGATAATCCTGCAATATGGTTTGATGCATTAATATGATCTTGTGATCGATGAAATCAGGAACCTTCTCTATAGGATCGCACAAAAATTAATCTTCATCGCACAAAATCTCCGATAAAGAAATTCATCGCACAACATTTTTTTGTAGCGAGAAAGAAAGTTTAAAAAATATTTTAATTATTTTTCTAACAACCAATCCCCTCCGTATAAGATGTAAAAATGCTTCATTGAGAAACGATTCTGGGCCTAAATTTTCTTTTTTAATTAATTTTGATCATTTTAAGTTTAGATATTCATTTAAAAAACTCATAAAATACATTGATAGAGATGGTCTAAGAGTGTCCCCATTAAACTAAGAAGTTTTTAAAAATAAAATATAATAAAAAAATTCTAAATAAAGATATTTAATAATTGGTTTTTAAGAGTTTTTTTTTATGTATGAACCTTTTTTATTGGTTCAAGTAAAAAAATTTATAGAGTTCTAAGACCATCTCCATTAGTTAAGAACTCTATAAAAGTTTCTTTCTATTAAAAATAATATCATTTATATTTTAGTTTTAGTTTTTTTATATATTTTTAATCAAAATTATATTTGAATCAATGAAAACAGTCCACGTGTCAAAAAAAACCCTTAAAAATCAATCTTTTAAATATCTCCATTAAAAAATTTTTTCTCTCCAAATTTCTAAAAATTTATTATATTTTATTTTTAAAAAACCCTTAAGATCATTGGTAAAAATGCTCTAAACTAATGAAGATAGTCTAATATCAAAGCACTTTCATTCATAAATCTTAAGAGATTTTTAATAATAAAATATTATAAAAGTTGGAGAGAAATTTAATAAATAGTTTTTAATAAAGATGTTTAATAAGTGGTTTTTAAGAGATTTTTGACATGTGTAAGATTTGTATTGGTTTAATTATATTTTACACTACAAAAATAATCAAAAACTAAAATAAATATATAAATAGCATTATTTTTATTGCATAGAACTTCTTATTAAAATTCAAACCAATGAAGAGAGTCTCATAATCTATAAAATAGTTTAAGATTATTTTCTCTTTTTCCTGACAATTATTTAAAAATGCAGTTTTTGTTAAATAGTTCATAATTACTTCCTTATGAAATAATAGCATTAGTTTATTAATTATTTCAGTGCTTGAGTTGGTTCAAACTCTCCTATAAATAGAGAGTTTTCTCATTTGTAATTCACAATACACATATGAGGAAGTTTTCTCACATCTCCCTCTTAATTTACTTCACAAAAGTCAACCTCTCTACGATGAATGAGAGAACTTCTTTCTTTCGTTTACACTATTATAAAATGACAATAATTATATAGCACGTTATAAACACGAGCGTTTTTACACCCGAGCAAACATTTGAATTCTAATTTCGACGTTTAAGGTAAATTTTAAGTAATATCAAATTTAATTTAATTTAAATTTATAAATTTTATTTTTGGAGTCTGAGTATTTTTCCTTCTCTCAAATTAAGTCTTTTGATCATTATAGAAATTATGCTCCTCGATCATAAAATAAAGAGAAAAAACTTTAAAAATATTCAAACTCTTTAAGTCTTTTCCGTTTCGTTGCCATGTTAATTATTATGTTTTATTTGTTGCCATTTTAAATCCCAAACAATTTAAAATCGCAATTTTCTCTAAATTTTGTTAGTCAAACTTAACAATTCTATTAGTCAAAAAAAAAAAAAAAATTGTGTTAACAATCTCTTGTGTAGATCGAACAATGGAGACTACTTTCAACGCATCAGTCTCTTCTTCTTGATTTTTAATTCGAAGTCGATTAGATCGTTGCTTTGAGAAATCATATGCCTCTGATTCTGATACTTGATTGTCTGGTATATCAAAGATCTTAGATCTAGGAATCTGTAATTATTCTTGTTATTGTTTCTGGTTAAATCTCATCTTCACTAGTCCTTAAGGCTTTATGAAGAGTTTTGATTCATTGGTTTTTATCTCTGTTGTAATTTTCAATTTAGAGTTTTTTTTTATGACCAAGGAGTTATGGGTCGAAACCTGTACATCTCCCCAGGGCAAGGTGCAACACCCCAATCCAATTTTTCTAACTGTCCCGACTCATTCCTCGGTTAATCCAAGCAGTGACATGCTTTAGAGGTTTCCATACTTAGCCAATTTTTAGCCTTCTTCAACTCTTTTTAAGTTCTTTCTTTACTTAGTCGTTTTTCATGCATTTTCTATTACTTTCAGTTGTCTTAACTTAAACATGCATTAACTAAGATAGATCAACAAGTTTCCAATTACAATGCCAGTTTGCTAATAAGCTATTACATCGAATTGAAACATTTCTAAGTTCATCTACCCAAACAATATATACACCCCATCCATCTTTCCCTTCCTTTGCCTTGATTCCCGAGCTGTCTCACTCCTTAGCATCACATGTGACCACAAAGGAGACATAAGCAATGTTATTGCTTAGTGAGTACGATTTAATCCGCAACACTTAGCCAACAATACAGATTTGTTTCTTTAGAAATTTTCGTCACAGTTTTGACTCATTTTTTAATTGACAGTTCGGATTAGACTATCCTGATCATCCGGATTCACCCAGATGCATCACCAGTCTAACCCACAGTTCGACTAGACCGTCCTCACCATCCAGATTCACCCAGATGCATCACCAGTCTAGTCCAGTACGCTTTAACAGTTCGGCTCTTAATCCATTTCAGTATATTTCGGCATCACACGACCATTTCAGTAAGTTTTCCGGCATCATTGCCTTAACAGTTCATGATCTGGTCATTATACACCCGGGTCATGCTTACTTAGCCACAAAGGCTTTAAAAAAGTAAACGGCTCACATAGCCTTAGATAATATCATAGAAAGTCTATCAGTTCAGTACACGCACTCACCTTAGAGATTTGGACGATTTTGACTGAATGCTTCGGTTTCTGCGGTTTAATCGACACACGATTTGACTGATTCCCCACCTTCTCGGCTAACTCACAAACTAATCGCACTTGCTCGACTTTCTCTCTCTATGCAGAACTTTCTCTCTCAAAGATCGTTTTCTCGCGCAAAGAGGTGAAATGAGCTGATCAATTCATATTTATAGGCGAGATGGTAGTTGTCAGTCAAGCCAACCGATCCTTCAACCGTCCAATCAAAACTTGCCAACTCATCGATCTGGCGGCTTTCCTCAGAAAACCGCTTAGGCGCATCATTTTGCTTAACTACCCACAATTTTGTTCATCACTCAAGCCAGTAATCGCTCCCGCATGCGCGATCACTTGCACGCTGATAACACTTGAATTTTAGGATTTTTACATAACATTTCTTGTCACTTTCTA
>OVBE01007750.1:0-18069 GCA_900406425.1 Iberis pinnata
AAATATATATACAAATCGATAAAACATTCTTCATCAAAATACGGGTTTCTACAATGAGGCACAAGCTGGACAAAGTGCAAACCAAGGATCGAAACCCAGGGGGCGCAGCACCGGCAAGAAATCCCATCCACCCAAACTGAGATCCAACTCACCGCCATCGACGAAGAAGAAGACCACCACTCGAATAAGAGACCCGCCGCTACAAAACAAAAAAAAGCATAAAGAGAACCTAAGACGACAAAGACGAAGCCAGGGAGAAACAACGTCGTCGAGGAGCCCGATGCCGTCTCCGAACGAGATCAGATCGGCGGAGCTATAATCGAAAACGCAGAGAGAAATTCTTTTTATTTTATTATTGTTGGATAGACCTCACCAAAAACTTTTATATCCATACATGACAAATATCAACAAATTTTAGTATAAAGAGAAGTGGTTTCAAAAATAATATAGCATTTTCTAGAAAAGAATACTTTAATTTATTTTCAAAATAATACTATTCATAAAATTTTAAATTACATTTTTATTTATTTTTATTGTTTCTGAACCACAACATACCGGTTAATTGTCTTAATCCCATTAAAAAGAAGTGATTATGCTCAATCTCCAAATTTATTGGTTAAAATATAGCTCTCTGTCAAACGAAAAAAAACATAGTTGTAGCCTGCAGATCTCGTTTCACCCTCTCCATCAGCCCGCCTTTGGTTGTTGGTGTGAGAGAGTGTCTCCTTTCTTTTCTTATGTCTTGTCATAGTATTTGTTCTACTTGATTTTTTTGAGGTTGGTCGTAGGTTCAATTTGTGTAAAACCGGTTTAGTAGGTGGTTTAAATATGATTTTTTCTGTTTGAATTTATTTATTTGATGAAAGTTAAATTATTATTTAGGGCTATACAAGATATTTTATTATACTAATTCATTTTAATTATAGAATCTAATGTTTAAATAAATATATAAGATAACAAAAACTTATTACTTCACTAAATTACACAACTTAATACTTAAATTAATACTATTTATCCACAAATATATAAGACAACAAAAAAACTTATATTAATTCTTGTGGCTTTTAAAGTTTTGTTTGTATGGAGTTAAGAGATGGGTTGAGTCTATTATCTAGGTGAGTTCATTATCTATAAATTTGGCAGCTTATCAAGACTCATGTTAGTCGGTCTCTTGGCTCTTAGTTCATGATCTCTTAATTTATTTCGTCATTTGTTTGGTTCTTTGTGATAGTTGGTTATGGATTTTTTTTGTGTTGGCTTAACTTTTAAATTTCGATGTAGTTTCTCTTTGCGTGGGCGTAGTTTTTCTTTTTTGGGCTTTGTTTTGTTTGTTCCTGGGATTTATCTTTTTTCCTCCGGATTCAGCTTGTAGGTACGCTTATTAATCTCAATGTTACTCGGACGACACAAAAAAATAAATACAATAGTCATAAATTCGGATATTTGTTCGGGTTTCAGATAATGTTGTTTGGATTCAGGTATCTAAATGTATAGAAAACAATAACCATTCAGATATTTTATATTTTTGGTCCGATTTAGGTTCGGTTTCTATCGCATTCAAATTCGAATTTCTATTTTTGGATTTTCTTACCAACCCTAGATCCGGTTAAATTCGTTCTTTTTGTCAAACCAAATACTTCCTTACCATAGAGTTTGCTCTCCATTAAAGAAGCATAATATTACAAATAACAAAGCAAAACCTAGTAACACAATGTTGTAGAAAAGTTAAAACGATAATAAATGAAGATAGATAGAGTCGAGAGAACAAAGCGAATCATCATGATAGAATCTTCGGTACTCATGGATTGTGATTCCCGCATATAGTAATAAGATGTTGTTTTCCAACAATCGCAAAGGCATGGCTTTCTATAAACTCTAATAACTATGCTGAAACATTGGAAAGGAAGATGCCAAAACAAGATTGAGATGCACATGTCGTCTTGCGTCTACAACAAAGTAGAAACCATTGCTTATACATGGGACGAAGTCCTTAGGGTTAAAACTGCTAGAGCTGGATAGACTTTCTCAAAGCTAAAGTCTTGAGCTTTCTCTTGACTTAGCTCTTAAACAAACACAAGAACAGAGAATGCTTATGAAACAGAGAAAGCAAAGCAAGAAACACACATACGCACACACAATTTGAGGCTGATGCAGAACAAGGAAATGGGAAAGAACAAGACACAAGATTTAACGAGTTCAGTGAGCTATGGCTCACCTACATCTCGTCGGGATCTTCTCTGGAATCTACTAGAATCATTTCAAAAGAAGTGTTATAAAGAGAGACAAGAAAAGAAAGCTTAAGATACAACACTATATCACCCCCAATCTCATTTTTTTATGACCCTTGAAACTCTTGTAAAATTTAAACAACAAAGATTACTCTTTTCCCTTACTTCTCTTTTCTCTGATTTTTGTATTTTTGATGTGTCTCACCCCAAAACTCTTGTGTGTATCTCATTTCCTTATATATGAAGGCTTCTGTCTTGACCTAATATCTTCTCACCCTTGCTTTTTTGATTCATCGAAACTATGTGATTGTACTAACACATGTTAAAGAGAAGACATTGTCACTATCACTTCTTTTTCTTGTCTAGACAAAAGAGGAAACCAGGTTCAGATAACGAATTCTCAATCTTTTACAAGAAAGGAAACACTCAACCTTATATACGTATGATTAAGATTTAATCTTCATTACTATATCAACAAAAACAAATTAGAACAAAGCTAGTAGAAACCTCAATAAAAGTAATTTCGAGAAACAAACGAAAACCCGATTAAAAACTTTTAAAGAAGAACCAGAGACTGCATGTAGCAATAAAAGGTTGCATAACAGCAGTAATAAACTTCGACACTATATCCAAAACTCGATATATGGCATAAGCTCCACAATGAAATGACAACACATATGCAACTAGTAACCGAAAACTTCTTGTTCCTTCGATAATACCGAATCTAGGACTCCATAAGCTTTCAGCACCGAAACAACAGTTCTAGTCGTAGAGAAATCCTACAAGCAAAAATCACAGTCCTAAGACCAGTTCCAGACAATGATGACTTCAGATTAAGATAATCAAAACTATTGTCTTTGTCACCGGTAAGGAAGTGAGATGACAATTATATAGCTTAGTGAAGCATAAGTAACGAAAGGCAACTTATCCTCAAAAGAACTGAGACTTACCATGTTAATGATTTCCTGTAGGAACAAGTGGTGACCATGTCTTCCAAGGTCTCCAAGGATATAGAGGATGCTGGAACAAGGGTAAGTAAATGGAATTTACAAAGGATGGAGAGGCTGGTTGAGAGTGAAGAGTAGCCTGAAATGACAGGTTTGGAACGGTGGTCCGATGAACCAAACACTGAAAGCTTCGCTGGAAGGATGAGCATAGACTACCTTTAGCCTAGAGATAAAGAAGTCCGAAAGCGGTGCTAACGGCAGATGAGGCAGAACATAAAAGAAAAAGAGGAGGTACCAGAAGTGGTTGCGCTCGAGACTTAAACCATCGGAAAAGGCAGAGGGGTGATGAGCCAGAGAAAAAAATGCAAAGACAAGACGAAGACGAAATGTAAAAACGAGAAAAAAAGAGAAGAAAGAGTGACATGACTTTCTGTAGACGTCAAAGGATAACATCACCAGTAGAAACCTCGAAACTTGTGCCTCGGAGCTAAATTTGTTCTTAGTTAGTAGTTTTAACCACAATTTCATTACATAATCTTTTACTATACAATTCGGGGGAGAACAGTTTATTTATACCCGCACATGTAGCTAGTTGGGAAATTTGTTCCTGCACATATGGATCGTGTTGTTAACTATCTGCATTCGTTAATTTTTGAATTTTCATATCTCCACTACAAAGTCTTCTCCTATAAATGCATTGACCATTACGACATGAACTATTTTGTTAACATAGATGACTTAGACGATGACTTGGCCAATATACTGATATTTGAGAGAAATGTTATCTTAAAAAACTTAAACTGACAAATTTATATGTCAAAACGACATCATTCTACTCATTAAAAAGAAAACGTACATGTGGAGTTTACCCCGGTTTATTGAGTATAACGATATTTTTTTGACACAAAAATTATCACTTTAATTTTGTTAGACGATAATGTTTCTTTTAGATATTACTATATTGTTCATATCATCATTTGAGTCATCCCTGTCAAGAAATGAGTTCACGCCGTAACGGTCAATGCATTTACAAGAGAAGACTTTGTAGTGAGGGTATGGAAATTCAAAAATTAACGAATGCAGATAGGTAACAGCACGATCCACATATGCGAGAACGAATTTCCCAACTAGTTATATGTGTAGGCACTGATAAATCATTCTCCCCAATTTTGGTGCTCATCACACTTTAATGATTTTCTATTTACTACGAGAAAAAGAAAACACAAAAATATTTTATTAAATTTTATGAAGTAGTCTTCTTTAGGGTCAATTAAGTAGTCTTCGACATCTTGAAAAGTTAACAACAAATTTCAAAATAAAATATAAGTTAAAATTTCTAATTTAGTTTAAGCGAAAAAAATAAATTGTGTTTTTTAAAAAAGAAGAATTGTCAAAAATAGCACAAAAAATTAGGATTATTTTAAAATACTACATACTTCCAAAAGTTCCAAAAATACCATAATTTTTTTTCAAAAATACCATAAATTTGAAATAGATTTAAAATTTATTATTTGAATCCTAAAACCCCAAAACCAAACTCTACCCCTTCAAAACTAAACTATAAACTCTATTTAGTGAACCCAAATCCAAAATTTTAAATTTTAAACTCTTAAAATTTCATTTTTATTTTTGTGGTATTTTTATAACATTTGAGAGTGTATGATACTTAAAAAAACTTTTGGGAGCGTGTGGTATTTTTATAATTTTAACTTTATATTTCAAAGAATTACTCGGAAAAAAAAACATGGAACAAAATGATATATTTCAAGATTTATCTTAAGGGTATGAGGTTGCCATATATTTCACATTAACAGATTAAAAAATATAAATTCTAACAAAATGGTAAAATTACTAATGATCACTTCCAAATTCTATTGGTTTCACTTATCACTACACAAATTTATGGACATGATAATAATTATCATTTTCCCAAAAAAATAAAGGAGCAAATGCTTAGGGTTTGCAAATTACCACAAAGCAAGGAAGCAGAGCTCTCGGATTAAGCAGATAAAGCTCCTCCACATTTGTATACAACCCAACTTTCCCGGCCAATGAATCAAACCCACTCATCAACCCATTCATCTCTTCCCCATTCTCCACCGGCCGATGAACTCTCCCGGCGATTACCCTACACACAATCAACACTTTCCTCACCCTCCCATCTACATCTCCGTCGTTTATCATAATCGACTCAAACGCTCTCCCGCTCGTCGACGCCGTGAAAACCCCAATCCCATTTCTCTTCTCCCGTTTTTCCGAGAACCCGTTCCGTATAATCCGGCAGACGCAGCATTTCTCCGCCGTACAGAGACTCGTCGATCCGTTTAACCCTAAACCGCACGCTACGGTGGTTCCATGGAATCTGAGCAGCTCGTTACCGTCGGCGAGACATCTCGGATGTTTCTTCTGGAGTTTGCTCGCTCTAATCTTGACCATATCTCTGTATTCCTCGAATCGAGCTAGAGTTTTCTGCATATTGTGCACTTTCAAAACTCGATCGATTCTTCCACATTGATTCTCTGACTTTACCCAGCTCGTTCTGCAGATTATCTCCACTATTTTCCTCGATGAGTCGCCTTCCACGAGCTCCGTCACTGCAATTCCATAAAATCGAGAGCTTTTACATTTTAATTGGATAATTGTATTTCGAAAATCGGGAAAAATTTTGTTAAATTTGAATACTTTAGCTTCAAAAAGCTATAAGCATAATCCCAATGGTCAAATTCGTACTTTTAAGAGCTCCCTCACTACAATATAATGGAAAATTTTGATAATTTGGAGAAGAAAATTCGAATTTTTGGGGATTTATGAATTGTTTTACCGGCGTGTTTAGAGAGATGATGAGCTTCTGCAGCTTCGAGTTTATTGAACTGCTCGCCACATTTATGGCAAGTAACAGAGCAATTGCTCCCATTAATGGCGGAATCTCTGTTTATCTCCAGAGAGACTCTTCTTTTTGTGTGAAACCCTAAACCTTCGGTTTCTCCTCCTCCTTTTCCGTCTCTCTCCAACAAAGCAAATGAGCTCTTTCTCGCCGTCGTCGATGAAGCTTGGCTACGGTAAGAAGCCGAATGGTTCAGATAATGCAACGGCGTTCCCGGCTTCAACATCCCAACATAAGTAGTCGACCGATCATTTCCTCCGCCCGATTCCACAGCGCCGGTGATCTTAAGCTCGCAAGTAGAGTTGTTGAGAATAACTTCATGAGTAATGGGATTGAGAAACTCGTTGCTTCCAATAGAACGAGGGCTACTTATAGGCGGTTTCTCGAAATGACGTTTGCTTCCATGGATTACGTCTTTGAGATTCGCTATTGATCTTGAACATCCCGATAAACCACCGGCGCACCTGGCGGAGTTTACGACGGAGATTCTCTTGGATTTGGGGTCGTGGACATCAGATGGGTCGGATTTACAGTGGAGAGATTTCTTGAGTGAGAACCAAACAGTTGGGATCTTGTTGTTGTTTGAATTAATGGTTTTGTTGTGATGCTTCTTCTTGTTTTGGCCTTTTGTTCTTGAATCCTCCATTGTTTGTTGTTCTCTATCTTCTTATGGAGTTTTTAGGATTTCATTGGATATGATATTTTAGTTAATAGAAAAAAAAGGAAGACGAAAAGTAAAAAAAAGCAAATAGTGAATTTTTTTTGTTTGTCTTATGAAGATACAGTTAATTTTCTTAAATGAGATAGTACTTCTTTGTTTTCATCTCAATTAAATAAGATACTAGAATAATACTCTCTCCGTTTCGAATTATTTGTCGTTTTAGAGTTTTGCATACATATTAAGAAATCTATGTTTTCCAATAAAAACACCATTAAATATTCTAAATCAACCAATAAAAAAAATCCTGCAATTATTCTATTGGTCAAAAAAGTCAGATTCATTTAATTTATGCATTGAAAACCTAAAACGACACATATTTTGAAACGAAAATTTTTCTCCAGAACGACAACTAATCTGAAACGGAGGGAGTAATATCAATTATTTTAGAGGTAATAAAACAAAAATGATTTGTTTTTATCACTCTGGTTTCATTTTTTATTGATGTTTAAACCTTTTTTCTCACAATTGTTAGTTTACAAAAAAAAAATTATTTCTAATAATATATGAATGGTCTCAACTCTTCAAAAATGTTCGAAGATTAGTATAAAATGCCGTTAAATTATCATCATTTACATATTTTGATCTCTCCATATCAAATAGATAAACAAATGTTTATTCATATTTTTGAAATTGCTCAAATTGTTTTTCTAGAGATAGAAATTGGATGAAATAAGTAATCCTAAAAAAATTTTCAACAAACAAATTTATAATTTTATTAGTTGTCTATATTTATAACCATTATATAGATTTTTCATATTGGGGCCCCCAAGTTTCTTTTTTATGTTTGTATGAATCTAAGACAAATATCTTTTCCGTTTAACATTAGGCACGCTTCTCGCCTAAAATTATGTTTTCACTCACTATATATCTGTTGTGGTTGGTTCTTAATATCGACTGGTTCAATTATGCTAAACCGAGAATTGTGTAACTGATTGAGCTGGTAAATTAGATTTTGGTTTGTTCTAGTTAAAAGAAGCTTAATTCAAGTGTGCAATTCGGCGTCGTTTTGGCAAAGGTTCGTTTCAACTGAAAAACAGAATCAGTTGTGTCGTTAAGGAGTCGTTACACCGGAGCTCGAGTAGTTTAAAAGGAACTGGAGCTAATTGGTGAGGGATTCGACGAAATTGGAGCTTGGGTTAAGTGTTGGGATTCTCTCTTGGTGAGTGTTCATTCTTGTGAGAAAGAGAGTTGGAAAACTGGGGATAGAGAGAATCCAGTTTTCTTGTATTCCGGTGAGAGTTTTCTTTAGCTCATGCGTTGTGATTGACTTGTGATATAGTGGATTTCCTAGATTGATTCTCGGTCCAGACATAGGGTTGCAGTTTTGCATCTGAACTGGGTTAACAATTGTGTTGTTCTCGTTGCATTTGTTTCTTTGTGTTCTTCATCTTGTGTGATTATTGTGCAAGATCCGAGAGAATTTTGGTTCATTCGGCATTGTTAAACAACAATTGGTATCAGAGCGAGTTTAGATCATTTGCTGAATCAGGAAATTAAAATGTCCTCAGCTCGAATTGATATGGAAAAGTTCAATGGAAGTATAGACTACAATATGTGGAAAAAGAAGCTCCTCGCTCATCTGGAGATCTTAGGACTGATGGATGCTTTACGAATCCAGCAAGAGGAAAATAAAGTGAAATCAGAATCATCAACAAAGAGTGATGAAGATCCAGAGAAAGAAAGGGACACCAAAGATGATAAGAAAACAGAAGATGAGGGTACCATTGCTGAAAAGCAAAGAAAGGTAAGAAGTACTATCATCTTAAGTGTTATAGATGAAGTTCTTAGGAAAATTATAAAGGAATATATTGTTACTGGTATGCTTAGGTTGTTAGTTGAAAGATATATGTCGGAATCACTTCCAAACGGAATATAGCTAAAGCAGAAGCTATATGGCTTCAAAATGAATGATTCTCTTAGTCTTGAACAAAATATTGATGAATTCTTGCAGATTATAACTGATTTGGGAAATGTCAAAGTAACAATATCAAATGAGGATATGGCAATACTCATGTTAATGTCTCCGCCAAAACAATTTAATCCATTGAGAGACACTTTGAAGTATGGAAAAACAACTTTGACATTTGATGAAGTCATAAATGCCATTCACTCAAAGCAGTTGAAGATGAATGTAAGTGTTAAGCCAGGCAAGAATCAAGCAGAGATTCTATACACTATTGTGAATCAAAGACGCATATCAGTCACTAAGGAATCAAACAAAGGAAAGCCCAAAGGCAGAAGCAAGTCCAAAACAAAGGGAAAGAAGCCCAATGTCACATGTTGGTATTGTGAGGAGGAGGGTCACTTCAAAAGGGACTACCCTAAGAGAAATAAGAACAAAAGTTCAGACAAAAAGAATGGTGGAGAATCCTCATCTGTAACCTCTGAAGAGTTCATTGAGTCTCTGGCTGTAATAGAAGCAAATTCAGCAGAGAAAATTAACTTCAAAGAGATATGGATCCTAGACACGGCATGTACTTACCACATGACCCCAATGAAAGATTTGTTTATGAAATTAGAGGAGTATAATGTTGGATCTAAGAGAATGGCAAATGAGAGTGTATCTCCTGTGGAAGGTATTGGTACCATACATATCAAAACCCATTTAGGAGACACAATTACTATAAAAGGAGTGAGATATGAGCCTAAGTTCTCATAAAACCTCTTATCCTAGGCACTTTTGAAAGTCAAGGATGCTCTTTCTCATCCAAGAATGGTCAAATGAAAGTGTTTAAAGGATGCAAAATTGTACTCAAAGCAAACAGGAATGGAAAACTGTATTTCCTTCAAGGAAAAAGTGTCACTGGTGAATCAAACAGTGTAACCACTATGGATGATTCTGACCTTTGGCACTACAGACTAGGCTATTTAGGCCACAAGAGTTTGGACTTACTATCTAAGAATGGGTACATTCATAATGCAAAATCTGCAAATCTAAGTTTCTGTGAAAACTGCATTTTTAGGAAAACACACAGAGTGGGATTTGATACAGGGAAGCACACAAGTGAAAAATGTTTGGAATACATTCACATGGATCTTTGGGGATCACCAAACATCCCTGAATCAATTGGGAAATGTCATTACTTTCCGAGTATCATTGATGATTGTTCCAGGAAAGTGTGGGTATTTTTTCTTAGGACTAAAGATCAAGATCTTGAGAAGTTTAAAGAATGGAAACACTTAGGGGAAAATCAGAGTGGTTTGAAGGTAAAGAAACTAAGGTCTGATAATGGTTTGGAGTTCTGTAACAAAGAGTTTGATGACTATTGCAAGCATCATGGGATAGCAAGACACAAGACCATTCCATACACACCTCAGCAAAATGGTGTGGTGGAAAGAATGAATAGGACAATTCTTGAAAGATTAAGAAGTCTCCTAAGTGACTTAGTTTTGCCAAAGAAATTTTGGGCAGAAGCAGTCAATACGTGTAGTATACTTACTGAATCCCACACCATCAAATGCAATAGGTGGTAAAATACCTGAAGAGATCTGGTTAAGAAAGGCTCCTAGCTATAGTCATCTGCGTAAATTTGGATGCATATGTTAGTATCATTTAGATGAAGGAAAATTCAAACCAAGAGCTAAGAAAGTCATTTTCCTAGGGTACTCCACTGGTACAAAAGGATATAAAGTGTGGTCACATGAAGACAAGCAGAGCATACTGTCAAGAAATGTCATTTTCAAGGAGAATGAATCCTTTAAGGACCTGATTAAAAAGTCAGGTGAAAAGGAAGACAACAATACTCAGTTTATGGAAATCATTATTAAAGATCAATAAACAACTGATATCAATCAAGGTGGAGATGATTATCAGTATGATCATATCAATGATGAAGAGCAGTATGATACTACAGGTCAAGCAAATGAAGATCATGATTTCAGTGAAGAAATCAATTATGAAGAACAACCTTCACATGACTATCTTCAAGCCAGAGATAGGGAACGTAGGTTGATACATCCACCTAAAAGATTTGATGACTATGTTCATATGGCTTTACTAGCCACAAAGGATGGAGTTATGAAAGAGCCAAATGATTATCAATATGCAATGAGAGACTCATTTAGGGAAAATTGGAAACTGGCTGCTGATGAAGAAATGAAATCACTTCAAAAGAACAAGACATGGATACTAGTCAGGAAACCAAAGAAGAGGAAAGTAATTGGGTGTAAATGGATCTTTAAAAGAAAAGATGGGATTCCTGGTTCAGATAAACCAAGATTCAAAGCCAGGCTAGTAGCAAAGAGTTTCACTGATAAGGAAAGTTTGGATTATAATGAAATCTTCTACCTTGTAGTCAAGCATGTGTCAATCATATTTCTAATGGAAATTGTGGTGAATGAGGATCTTGAGCTAGAGCAACTGGATGTTAAAACACCATTTCTGCATGGTGAACTAGAAGAAGAGTTATTTATGTCACAACCTGAAGGTTATATAGAAAAGGGAAAGGAAGATCATGTCTGCCTGCTCAAGAAGTCTTTGTATGGACTAAAACAAAGCCCCAGACAATGGAACTTAAAGTTTAATAGGTTCATGATTGATTCTGGTTTCTCAAGAAGCAACAATGATCAGTGTGTATATGTCAAAGACTACACATGTACAAGGTTATATTTTCTACTTTATGTAGATGATATGTTGGTTACTAGCAAGGACAAGTCTTTGGTCACAGCTTTGAAGAAACAGTTGAGTACAATGTTTGATATGAAAGATCTTGGTCCAGCCAAAAGAATACTGGGCATTGA
This sequence comes from Iberis pinnata, assembly GCA_900406425.1. Taxonomy (NCBI): domain Eukaryota; kingdom Viridiplantae; phylum Streptophyta; class Magnoliopsida; order Brassicales; family Brassicaceae; genus Iberis; species Iberis pinnata. Next base: position 11,521 of record OVBE01007750.1, read on the forward strand.
CATAGAAAGAAACAGGAATCAAAGTTGGTTGAAGTTATCTCAACAGAGATAAATGAAGAAAGTACTTGAAACATTCATAATGCAAGATTCAAAAGGTGTAAATACACTAATGGGAGTTCATTTTAAACTGCCTTAAGTGATGAACAGTCTAAGAAGGAGTCTGACTTGATGAAGTCAATTCCTTATTGCAATGCAGTTGGGAGTGTTGTGTACGGAATGGTTGGCTCCAGGCCTGATTTAGCATATCCTGTTGGATTAGTGAGCAGGTTGATGAGTAATCCTGGTAAGCAGCATTGGGAGGCTGTGAAATGGATACTAAGGTATGTGAAAAATTTGGCAGATACAAGTCTGGTCTTCAAGAAAGTGTTGAGTTCAGGCTAGTTGGCTTTTGTGATTCTGATTATGCGGCTGATTTGGATAGAAGAATATGCATATCAGGGTACACATTCATGATGGGTGGGTGTACTATAAGCTGGAAGTCTAGTCTTCAAAGAGTGGTGGCACTTTTAACCACAGAGTCATAATATATGTCCCTAACAGAAGCTTCAAAGGAAGCATTGTGGCTTAAAGGCTTGAGTAAATATTTTGGATACTATCAAGGTTGTGTTTCAATCTTTTGTGATTCTCAAAGTTCCATAGCCTTGGCTAAGAACAATGTATTCTATGACCGTACAAAGCATTTTGCAACAAAAATGTTATTTGTCCGAGACTTGATTGAAGATGCAGAGATTTCAGTGATTAAAGTCCACACTGCTGACAATTTGTCTGATGTTTTTTTAAAGGTTCTTCCTCTGAGTAGATTTAACCAGTTGTTAGGTCTTCTCGGGGTCTCTCGTAGCTATTTCATAGGAAGGTGTGCTGAGACATCTTGGAAGTCCACAAGGAACAAGTTGTTGTTTGTTCAGTTGGTATTAAAACCAAGGTGGAGTTTGTTGTGGTTGGTTGCTAATATCGACTGGTTCAATTATGCTAAACTGGGAATTGTGTAACTGATTGAGCTGGTAAATTAGATTTCGGTTTGGTCTAGTTAAAAGAAGCTTAATTCAAGTGTGCAATTCGGCGTCGTTTTGGAAAAAGTTTGTTTCAACTAAAAAACAGAATCAGTTGCGCCGTTAAGGAGTCGTTACACCGGAGCTCGAGTAGTTTAAAAGGAGCTGGAGCTAATTGGTGAGGGATTCGACAAAATTTGAGCTTGGGTTAAGTGTTTCTAGGGATTCTCTCTTGGTGAGTGTTCATTCTTGTGAGAGAGAGAGAGTTAGGAAACATGGGATAGAGAGAATCCGGTTTTCTTGTATTCCGATGAGAGTTTTCTTTAGCTCATGCGTTGTAATTGACTTGTGATATAGTGAATTTCCGAGATTGATTCTCGGTCCAGACGTAGGGTTGCGGTTTTGCATCTGAACTGGTTAACAATTGCGTTGTTCTCTTTGCATTTATTTCTTTGTGTTCGTGATCTTGTGTGATTATTGTAGCAAGATCCGAGAGAGTTTTGGTTGATTTGGTATTGTTAAACAACAATATCTATTATAAGTTAATCCAAGTTATAATAATAAGTTGATGATCAGTTACGACCAAATGATAGTTACTAATCAATAGCAGCACAGCTAAATGAATTTAGGTTATAACAAATTGAAAATGAATCTGTCAATTCACTCTAAAGAGACTAGAAGAGCAAAGATAGTTTTCGGATAAATTTTGGATGATATATTAATCAGTATAACTCCACGTAGTAACCTTAACAATCAGTCTAATGTTGATTAAAAATCCATCACTCTAGTTAATAAACAGCCATAGTTATATAAAAAAGTATATATAATTGCAAAAATTTCAGATTCTACAAAAAAGATGAAGTACAGTAATTTATATATATCCTAAATAAAGTAACATTATTATTTAGTTTATTTACATCCTAATGTGGAAGATCACAGAAACAGTTTGTTAAGGATCAAAATAAATATCATATGAAATGTTTTTGTCAAACATTCAAAGTGCATTTAATGTTTGTTGTAGAAGAAATGGCAAAGGAAAGTAGGTGCGGTTGTCGTTATAACCCTATTGAATTCTAAAGGAAGACAATAAATTAGAAATTGAATTATGAAGCATATTGATAGATATGTCCTTCCAGGTTTCCAATTTTGCCTTTCAGATTCATTGGTCTATCCCAATCAATATACCTTATGACTTGGGCTTATAAGTGTTGTTGAAATACAAACATGTGAAACTTTTCATTATTATTTCGAACTCCAAAATTTGGAGATTCAAACTATCTTCCACTAATCACGAACGTTAATTTCTCTAAATCTTTCATTTTTCTTTTTCTTCGTTTGATAGTTGACTATCGGATTTCTTTTCATTCCCGCTGGTGTCTGATTTTTCGCCGACACCGGCCAGATCTGCACATATTTCTCATTTTTCTTTCTTTTCTCGGTTATATCATCACCGTCATTTTCTTTCTTTCTACCTCATCTTGGCTTTTGCTTCTGTTTCCCCATCTTTATAGCATTCCTCCGTCAAGTGCGTCTTATGGTGGTTCGGTGACGGTACAAGCTCGACGGCGAAGCGGTGTTTGGCTCACTGGTGGTTAGGATTTCGGTTGATGATTTTTGGCGTTTCTTCTTCTATGCATGACGATCTGTTCGATATTCCATTTTCAATCCTTAAGGTTGGTTGGTGGTTCATCGTGAATGGTTCATATGAGGTCCTCCCTTTTCTTCCGGCGTCACAGCTTCAGTCTGAGCGCTTTTGTCTAATTTACGGCGTCAAACCTTCTTGATCTGATTATGATGGGCTTTTTAGTTGTGTCCACCGTCTCCACATGTTTTGAAGTTGGTCTATCTCCGAAATCACTCGTCGTTGCACCGGAGAAGGAGTGTTCGCATATGTGGGGGAATTTACCACGTCGTCAATTTCTAAATCACATGTTAATTATTAATATTTTAAGTATTTTTTGTTTTTTGGTTGTTATGTTATACTATTGTTATTAGTTGTGATAATTCAGATTTATGAAGGTACAATAAAAGTATTTCCTCCCCGTTCCAGTATCATATTGATAAATCGGGTTAACTTGGGTTTGTTTTGGTCTAGAAAGGACTTCTTTTCTAGTTTATGTGATCCTTCAGGACTTTCTATTTTCCTTTTATGAATAGTTACTTTCTCTCCTTTAGAGATCTCTATCCAATATGGGTCTATACCTTTTTTTGGTGGGATTTATTCTACCTTTATGAGTCTGTATTTTTCTAAATCTAATATAATATATTGACGACAAAAAATCTCAAACGTTAATTTCTCTTTCGTTTTGCTAAAATGTATTTATACATGTAAAGTAGGTAGTACAAAACCAAACTTATTGTGGCATGTGGTTTCCGGAGATCAAGAGTTCAAGCTTTTGGTAGGGGAAGTATTATATAAAAATATTTTGTTAGTCCATCGGTGGTGGCTAAGCAAAATGACAATGATTCAGATCTCATGGCGTAAATTCGCAGAGATTTGGGTTTGATTCCAATTCGGATTTTGGAGCATTACTTCAGAGTTAATGGGCTATGAGTTTATCTTATATGTTTAACATGATATGCATGTACTCCACAAACTTGCATATCTATAAGATTAGTCGGTTCTGCCTAAATTATCTACGCTAATTAAACAAAAGGAAGGAAAATACGATTGTTTTTTTCTATAGTTCATTGTAGGGATAAAAAAAATCATGGACTCACAAATCTTGATCGAAATCAATTCAAGTAAAAAGGTTCTAAACCGAACTGGTATAAATATAGATATTTTATTGGGTCTTAAATTTCTATAACCGAAAATTTATAATTGAATTGAAAGTCTAAAATTGTTAGTCGTTAGTTTTTAAGATCAAAATAAACTATATTTATCAAATCTTACATTTATGTATATATAAAGATTTAGTTTTACTTTGTATATTGCTATTATTATTTTGTACACACTTCTCATCTCATGATTTGAATATTTTATATTCATTTTTTGATAACTTGGGTAATTCAGGTCTAATGGATAATTCATATCTAATAGTGAGTAACTCGGGTTAATAACTCAACACAAACCGAACCTTGGAATAGTGAGTAACTCGGGTAAAAAACTCGACCTAAACTAAACCCTGGAACTAATTATTTTGGTTCCATGATAGTTCTCACTTAATTTATCCAAACCGTCCTGAACCATGACATATCCAAATCATACTCGATTCTATTTTAAAGGGTTCCTATATAGGTCCTAAACACATCTACCTAAAAACTTGAAATCCAAAAAATCTGACATGAACAGACTGAAACTTGAATGTCCATGCCAAACTCATTCGATTATTTTCTCACTCTTTTATCAAGAGATAGGGCCAAAATTTTCCGTAGACGATAACATAGATTTGAAGTTTTAACTACTTTCTTAAAAGCATTTATCCAACTATATTTATATTATTGTGAAACATTTTGACTCCATATTTCAAACGAACAGACCAAAGGTTGAATTTGTCAACTAAGCCTGTTTTTCTATTTTTTTCATACTTTGTCATTCATTATGCACTTTCGATTCTTAACAAATACTATTAACATAAACGTAACATTTCCACAGAAAAATCCAATATATTCAATGAGAAATGGGAGTTTGCTAATAAGCACTTACAAATTGAATTGATTATAGGACATTCTATCCATTCAAACACTACCATCTTCTCATCGTATTTTGTCCCGCAACTGAAATTACATGCGGGAAGCATAAGTAACAATATTGTTTAGTGAGTACGGTCGTCCCATTCCACTTAGCCTTTAAGCCTTTCAATACAATATTAATTTAGACTTAAGTCTCTAGAACACATCTGTCAATTTTATCTCAATCAACATATAGTATGCAATAAGTTTTAATACGTAAATTCATCCGAGTACAAATATTAGATGTGAACTCTGCAAAATTATTAACTTATTGTCGATAGATAAACAAAATTTTGCAAACTTATCTATGCAAATGTCTTAAGTCTACTTGTGTCGATGTAATACTTAAGATTCAATCCATTTCAGGTAATGTTTAACACACTAATCCTATTAGAATTGTGTCTTGTCTAAGCTAATAAGATTTAGATGGTTTTGAAACACTCAAACATGCATAAACTAAAAAGTCAATAAAAAAATCAACAATTCCAAAAGTCAACAGAAAATTAAGCTTGCAATTAACAATAAAAGGCTAAGAAAATAGTATAGGTTATTGATTCGGGTGATCAAATGATATCGTGTGGTGTTTAATACTAACTATTAAGCTAATCTTTGGTCTAAGATTCTCATAATTAGACTAATCCATTTTTATGGCACTAATCCTTTTCCTAATTATGCAATTAAGACAATCTCTTGGATAACCACATAATTATGAAACATTAAGATTTAGTCTATGCTAAAGCACTAAATTAACTAACACAAATCTCTTGGCTAAACCTCATTTAGCATGCAGTGATTGGTTCCGGCATTTCATCGAACACCTTTCGGGCACTATTCATCCTATGATCTAGATTCAATTGATCAAGTCAAATATAACACTAAGATCATCTACTACATGAAGATTTGAGAGTTCCAAATCCTAAACATCACATTCTATCACCTAATCCTCATAATCTACCTAGTCATTTGCTTATAAAAGAATTACTCACTAATCATTGAGAAAACACAAAATTCAAACTAGAATTGTGTTGAATCATGATTGGAAGTAGATTTAAGAAGAAGAAAATCAATCAAAAGCAATAAATCAAACTCAAATAAGCATAAAATCAAAAGGTTTACAAAGTTGTTCTTAGAAAAATAAAGCTTAGTCTCTCCAAAATTATGTTAACCCAAAAACAGCTCGGTTAACCCAATTCGAAATGGGTTTAAACCATATAAGAAAAGTCAAAGGTTGAATTTTCAAACCAATAGCAGTTTGGCCAAACCGGTACGCCAAACCGGTATAAACTTTCGTCGCGTGTACGGTTTAGCCAAACCGGTACACCATCCCGATATTAGCGTCTGGAAACTGAGGTTATATCGTGTGGTTTGCACCTAGCCGGTACATGAAACCGATACTCCTTTACTTCTCTTGTACTGGTTTGACCAAACCGGTACATTAAACCGTTACTCATTTTCATAACACTTTCTTCACTTGTACCAATACATTAAACCGGTACACCTTGTTTCCTCTTCTTCTTGAATCTTTTTTGTCCCTTTTGATTCGCGCTTTCGCTTTTTTCCACTTCTAACATATGAGCAAATAAAATGCAATGCAAATGCATGCTAAACTAACCTATATACACATGAATCTACTTAGAATAAATGCAAAACAAGAGTTAAAATACACTAAAAACATAATATATCATTTATATATGAGATTTTTTAATTATCTCTCTCGATATGATAACACTTTAGGTTTTTCCATCTCCGACTGATTTCAAAAAATCTTAAAGAGTTATTTGAATAAAGACACTAGAAAAACAAAGATTAAGACCTTCAGACATTTTTCTTTTTTTTGTCGGCAATGTATTTATATTAAAACTTAGAATCAACCCATAAAAGGTAC
>OVBE01007751.1:0-17493 GCA_900406425.1 Iberis pinnata
TATATATATATATATTACCTGTCAAATGATGTTTCAAATCTACATTGGACATGTATTCGTAAATAAGAGCTAAGTGATGTAGTTCATCACAATATCCGACAAGGCTTATTAAATTTATATGATGAACTCTTAGCAAAAGTTCAACCTGTAGATCAACAATGAATAAACATGTTTATTTATTTACTTTTCTAGTTCTTAAGAGGATGTTTATAAAGCTTATATCGTACCTCTGCTTTAAATTCTTTATATCCTTGTGTTGATGATTGAGAAAGTAGTTTGACAGCTACTTGTTGTGAACTTATAACACCGTGATAGACAACCCCAAAACCTCCTTCGCCAAGTGGTCTTTCAAAGTTGTTTGTCATTTTCATTACCTCTGAGTAACTGTACCTTTTCTTTTTGGTCTCAATCGATATCGGTATATCAGTTGTACCACTATCTGTAACATTTGGTACATCTGTAGAGAACAAAATTAAACTCACCATATATCTTTGATTATATCATAAAAAGTTTTGGCTGATACCGTTAGCATGATCAGTAAATGCTTTCTTCCTTTTATATACAAAAATAAGAACCAGTAGTACTACGATGGTCACAATGATGATCGGAAATTTCTTCTTCGGGGCACATAAAGTAGATAAACATGGCTCTTTATTTTCATCAAAACTATAAGTCAACAAAATCGGTATTGTGATTAGGATTCTAAATGCATTAGTATAGTAGAGTGGTTATGTCTTACATTATTTTAAGTCCTTGCTTTTCTCTTTCACGAAGAGCTGGCGGAATTGAACTATTTAGCTTGTTCTTACTCAAGTTTCTGTTACAACCACAAGATTCTTTATACATAGACATGTCCGGTCAATATTAATATGTAACCAAAAAAACTAGATATGTTCAAGATATTAGGATATAATCACATCCCTTTGATTGATTCATAAGATATAATGTATATATTACTTATCTTACCTAGATATGAGACTTTGTATATATTCTACCCTATATGTTAATAAGTTTTATCTTTGCTCATACCTAATATGGTATCAGAACAATGTTAATTTTTCAGTCGTCCTCTTTTCCCTAAGCCATCGAGCTTCCTTTCCATAAGCCATCGAGCTTCTTCTTAAGCCATAGAGCTTAGTTACTTTGTTTTCTCTTTTCTCCTCTCCCTACCCTCTCTGTTACTCTGTTTTCTTCTCACTCTGTTACTCTGCTTCGTTTCTTTTCTCTCTGTTATTACGTCTCACATTTCTCTTCTCTGCAATTTTCTGTTTTTCAATTAATTTGCAGGTTCAATGTCAGAAAACTCGGGAAACATTGAGAGGACATATGTCTTCAACATTCAGAATCCACAAGCAACTCTCCTTTCCATCAACATGTCAAATGTTCATAAACTCCATTCCACAAACTATCTGATATGGAGCAACAAGTTAAAGCACTACTTGAGGAACATGAGTTTCATCGGTTTCTTACGCTTTCTATACACATTCCATCACCTATTGTTACTGCTGCGGGAGTTGTCACTGAAAATCCTAACTACCTGGCTTGGACTCGCCAAGACCGTCTTCTATTCAGCGCTCTTCTTGGTGCGATCTCACCATCTGAACAATCCATTGTCTCAAGTGCCACTACTTCAGCCGAGATATGGGATTCACTTGCCACTACATTTGGGAATCCATTTCGAAGACACATCAAGCAACTTTGGTTTCACATCAAAAGTTATGTCAAAGGCACTAAAACGATCACTGAGTATCTGCGTCTCCTCAAGTCGAAAGCTGATGATCTCTCTCTTCTCGATAAGCCTATGGAACATGAGGAATTTTTTGTACAGGTTCTTGTCAAACTTCCTGAGGATTATAAGCCGGAAATAGATGAAATCAATGGTCCGGATCGTCCTATTACCTACTCTGAGCTTCATGAGCGATTGCTGAATTGGGAAGCAATGATCCTCTGTTCTGAATCTCCTGCAGTTGTATCGGTTGTGGCGAATGTGGAAAAGACGAGATATACACAAACATGGCGCAACAACAACAACAACAACACTCAGTCTCGGCCTCGCAACAATGAACAGTTCAACACCATAACATTTCACACTCTAATCATCAGTCTCGTTTCACTAACAATTCAGGTTCTCATCCCTATCTTGGACGCTGTCAAATCTGTAATATGCAGGGACATAGTGCTAAGTTTTTCTAGGAATTTAGAATGTCGCTGCATCAACACAACCAGCAGTCGTGGCAACCTCATCAATTACAACGGTCCTGGTAGCCTTCAGCTCATCCTGCTCAACTCTCGGACTCGTCTACATGGCTACTGGATTCGGGTGCGAGTCACCACATGACATCCGACCTTGAGAATATCTCCCTTCATACTCCATATCGTGGTGGTGATGGTGTCCTACTAGGTGATGGATCAGGCTTAACAGTTACTCATTCTGGTTCACTCTCAACACCTTCTTATACTCGCCCATTCTTTTTCAAAAATATTTTATGTGTTCCCTCTCTATCTAAAAAAGTTGATCTATGTTTTTAAATTGTGTTTGACTAATGGAGTTGCTGTTACCTTTACACCTACTTATTTCCAGGTGAGAGACCTTCAAACAGGGTATTTTCATCTTGAAGGCAAGCCTAAGGACGGTACCTATGAGTGGCCTGCCGTTCCTAGGACTAAGAAACTGTCTCTTGATTTTCCTTCTACTATCAAGACTACTCTATTATATTGGCATTCTAGAGTAGGACATCAAGCTATCGGTGTTTTAAAAACTATTATTTCTCAATTTAAACTTCCTCTTTGATTTACTATTACTAAACCGTGTGTTGCTTATTCTATCAATAAGATGCATAAGTTACCGTTTCATGATTCCACACTTATCTCGTTGCATCCACTTGATATTGTCTTTTCTGATGTTTGGCCATCTCCTTTGTTTTCCTTTGATGGTTATAAATACTATGTTATTTTATGGATCACTTCACTCGATATACTTGATTGTATCAGTTGAAAAAGAAATCGGATGTTCAAACGATTTTATTAAGTTTAAAACTTTGGCGGAGAATAAGTTTGAACTTAAAATTAAAACTCGGTATTCTGATAATGGTGGTGAATATGTTGGTCTTACAAATATTTTAGGAATTCATGGCATTTCACATCTCCCTAATCCATCGCATACACCTAAACACAATGGCATAGCTGAATGTAGAAATAGACATATTGTTGAAATTGGTCTTGCATTATTGTCTCATGCTTCTATGCCTCATTCGTATCGGTCTTATGCTTTTCCAACAACTTCGTATTTGATTAATAGGATGCCTTCTACTGTTTTAAATAAGTCATCACCAATTCATTGTTTTTTTAAATATATCCGAATTATTATAAAATTACGTCTTTTTATTGTTTGTGTTTTTCTTGGTTAAAATCGTATGCTTGTCTTAAACTTGATACTATATATTCTCCATGTGAGTTTCTTGGTTATTCTATAACTAAAAATGCATACATTTGTCTTGATCGCTCTAACTCCCGTATTTATGTATCTCAGCATGTCGTTTTTCACGAAAGTGTTTTTCCCTTTAGTTTTTCAGGTTTGATCACTTCTGATTATGGTACACATACTGGATTCACGAATGCTGCCTCTTTAACACCAAAGGCTATTCCTGGTCCGATTTATACGCTTATCCGTCATGTTCCATCCCCACTACCAGGTCTTCTTCCTACACCAACACCCTCGCGGCTGCAGTCTTCAGCTCGTATAACTCATGTTTCACCGCACCTTCAAGACGTTGAACTAGAAGCTCCTAATCTTATGCTCGCTTCACCTGTTTAGTCCTCTGAACCGACTATACCTACATCTGAACCTGCGCCAGTAGCAACATCCTCAGGCCAACATGTATCGACACCTCTAATGGATACAACACATTCTCCTCCACCTATGTGGTGCAGTTCCAGACCCAGAAAACCCCCGGTCAAGCTCAATCTTCATGCGTCAATTCAATAGATTCATGAACTCCCACTAAAGACGGTTAACCAAGCTCTTCAAGATCCACGTTGGCGTCAAGAAATGCAAGCTGAGATTGATTCATTATCACGCAATAAGACATACATATTAGTTCCTTCTACTATTGCTTCTAATGTAGTTGGTTGTCATAGGATACTTACAATTAAATGCTTATCTAATGGTGCAGTTGACATGTTCAAGGAAAGAATTTTTGCTAAGGGATTTCATCAACGATCGGACATCGATTTTAAAGACACATTCTGGCCGGTGGTGAAACCAGCAACCATCTGAATAGTTTGAGTATTGGGGTGTCCTGTAATTGGTCTCTTCGACAACTTGATGTCAACAACGCATTTCTTCAAGGCACTCTCGAAGATGAGGTTTTCATGGTGCAACTACCGGGGTTCCATGATCCACTCAACCCGCCCTTTGTGTGCAAACTTCATAAGGCCATCTATGGTCTTAAACAAGCGTCCCGGGCTTGGTACAACGATCTTCTCAACTATGGCTTTGTCAACTCGCTAGCTGATGCTTCCCTTTTTGTATAAAACAAACACATGACCTTGATCTACATGTTAGTTCAAGTAGATGACTTGGTTATTACTGGGAACAATCTAGATCAACTCACTCATTTCATCATGCTCGTTCCTCCCTTAAAGAGCTTGATGTTTTATCTTATTTTCTCGGCATTGAAGTCCATCTATCAGCCACTAGTCTCTTACTAACTCAGACTCGTTATATTGCATATTTGTTGCATAGGACACATATGAGTGATGCCAAACCTGTTCCGACACTGTTGTGTCCATCCACAACACTAATGCTAAGGGATGGAGACTCTCTTCTGCTAGCAAAGGAATATAGAGCGGCCATCGACAATTTACAATATATATCCCTTACTCGACCCGATATTAGCTTCGTTTCTAACAAACTGTCTCAGTTTATGCATTGTCCTACCACAACACATTGGTACGCCAAAAAACGAACTCTATGTTATCTCGCTGGTTCGATGCACATAGGTATTTTCTTCAATGCTCGTAACTCAGCACTAATTCATGCTTTCACTGATGCATGGTCATCCAAGAAACAAGGCGGACTTGCACGTTCTTCAGACTTGCACATTCTTCTACCGAAGTTGAATACCGATCCATTGCGGCTACCACCACCGAATTGTCCTGGATCTTTTCCTTTCTTCATGAGCTCGGTATTCGTATCACCAACACTCCCACCATATACTGCGATAACAAAGGCGCCACCTACCTCAGTGCAAATCCCGTTTTCCCTTCCCGTATGAAGCATCTCGTGCTTGACTAAACTATGTTCGCCAAAAGGTCCAAGCCAATGAACTCCGAGTCCAACATGTCTCCACTCATGACCAAATTGCTGATGTCCTTTCCAAACCGCTAAACCATGCCCGTTTTCATCACATTTTTGCCAAGATTGGTCTCACCACCGGTGCTCCATCTTGAGGGGGAATATTAGGATATAATCACATCCCCTTGATTGATTCATAAGATATAATGTATATATTACTTACCTTACCTAGATATGAGACTTTGTATATATTCTACCCTATGTGTTAATAAGAATTATCTTTGCTCAAACCTAATACAAGAAACTTACATGAGCGACAAAAATGTCATATTTGCTAGAAATTCCGGTACTACACCATCCAAACTATTTCTTGACAAGTCCCTGTGGTTGGGAAGACATAAGTATTATAAGCTTAAAATTTTCCATTGATTTGCAAAAACTAATGTTGGTACTTACAATTTTTCTAGATAGGTAAGATTTTGAATCCCATCTGCTATGTTTCCCGTTAGCCCTTTTGAAGACAAGTTTCTGTTTTATGCAAGTGCATATATATACTGTACTTATGCAATGTTTTTTCAAAAACTTAAAATAAGAGATTGTGAAAAAGTGAAAGATCTTACAAGGAAGTGATTTTGGGTGGTGTAGACTTATCGACGATGTTGCAAGTAAGACCTTCCCACATAAACTGTAGTGGGACGCATGGATCTCCTTGCCATGTAATATCGTTCAATCCATAAGTTGCTTTGATGTTTCTGATAGTAAGCACTATAACATAGATTTAATTAGCATATGTTACGACTTACGAGTAATTGAAAACATTGATAGATAGATATGAAATATATAATGACGTACCATCATTTTCATTAGTTTCGGTTTGTTGAGAATCTACAACAACAAAAACTTCAATGGCGTTAAGCAGAGGAGGGAGAGTAGACCTCTGAGTTTTTCTAAGCTCTAAGACGCATTCCCATTTTTCACAAGTAACTGGATATGGGTTGTGTACTGTATAGGGCTGCAGATATGTAGGCCGATAATTATCGAAAATTGTTTCTCCGTTCCACAAAATGTCGAACTCTCTAGTCTCATTGGCCCCTAAGTTTTGAACCTCACAGAAGTGGAGGTAATAGAAAACATTGTCATTAGAAGCCGCAAATATTACGTTATATGTTAATGGCTCATCTGCATTGGAGGGTGTTGCAGCAGTTGTGAGCACAGTCTGCGGCAAGAAAAAGCCCCCATTTGAACTGTTGGCTTTGAATTGGGTTGAAATCTTCATCCATTTCGGGTCAATATATGGAAACCATTCTCGATCATATGCATCTTTTGGGTAGCTGATATTAACCATATATGTATATATATATAAGCTATAATATGTAAATTAAATATAATAATTATCAATAGAATTTAATAACACAAAGTTTGTGTATATATTGGTGGTCTAAATGTAGCGACTTACCTCAGTGGTATTGGTGAGTCGCTAACATAGTCTCGTGTCACATATTTAAGGAAATGGGAGGTAGCGATGTAATAGTCACTGTAACTAGGTAAAGGTCTTAGTTCTAAGACAGAAATCATTGGCGTCGTCGTGTCTGTTTTAACAAGACAAACATCCAAGAAGTTGGAGCTGGGAGCATGTATGACATCCTCGAATGTACTACCCTCTTCGTTAATCCCTAAATCTATTGATATCCAGAAATTAGAACCTATGTGCATGTCAAACTTGGGATAAATCTTACGGCCGTCATAATTCCCATACAAAAACCTAACTCTGATCAAATAGTTTATTCCTCGCGTGACGTTGATATTATAACAGTTGCGCTTTCCTTTTGGAAAATATCTCAACGTCCAGGCCCGTTTCTTTTTTATCTCCAACCACTTCTTTTCAATTCTTCCAATTTCTCCACTTTGGATGTAATCTGTGTCCGTCGTGTATTTTAATCCAATTTTCGGATGGATATAAGGGGAGAACTCGTTAGGAGGTAGCCCGCAATCTAAACTGATGAATCCTGTTGAAGTATACCAATGTTCTATAATCATATATATTAAAACATCAAACATTTTTAAATCTAATATGTCAAAATAATCAATCTAATGTATAATATTTATATACAATTTTTTATATTTTTGATAATTTTTTAAAAATATAATATTTTTGTTAGATTTTTTTTATTTCTATTTACAGTTTTAACAGTAAAATATAAACTTAATTAAGAAAACAAAAATAAATCATGATAAATTCTAGAAAATCACGTTTTTAGAAAAAAAAATTAAATCTACAGTAAAATAAAAAATTCAAAACACAAACAAAAAACTAAAATAAATAAATAAAAAAGAAACTACAAACCAAAATATGTACTATTGCATAGAAAACCTAAAATTCTTTCTATTCGAAACAAGGAAAAAATGGAGTACTAATTAGCTAAAATAACGTAACTAATGTATATATATACTAGATAAATGCATTCAAAATATGCGAGAAAAACAAAATATTTTGTTTAGGAAATTTAAAACTTGTATTATTAAGATTATATATTTAAATTAATTTTAAAATCTGTGTTTTGTTATTGGTAATATGTATTCGAAAGCAATAACTAGAAATATCTTCTATATATTAAAAGGGAAGACACTTTTAAAAAGAAATTTTTAATTTGTAATAATTTACATTATATGCCATTAGAAAATATTTACATCCTCTATTATTTATTTAAATAAAATAAAAATCATATTTAGTAATTTAAATATACACACATAATCTATTAAAAACTTTTTAATAATTTTTATTTTTCATTTAAAATAGGAAATTCGTTTTTAATTTAATTTTAATTTACAAAATTTATTTTTAGTTTCTTTTCTAAAAACAATATATAATCAAAAAATTATAAATGTAATATATATGATAATAACATTTAAAATGAATAATTAAACATTGTTAGTATTTGAAATTATATAAACTAATAGTTTTAAATGTGAAATAAGTTTGTAAAATTTAGATTATTAAATATTATATATCTTCATTAATATACCAACCTAACATATATTTTTAATTATCTACATATATTATATATTTTAAATTTTCTAACTTACAAAATAAATAATTATATGTTTATTATTTTTTATATTATATATTATATATTATATATTTTTCTACAATGTCGTCACATTTTTACTTTGATATTTATATATCTATATTTGTCGACAAATTTTATAATCATTATTTAAATTTTCTTATAATGATACGTAAAACTAAAGTTATAGTACCATAAATTGAAATTATAATTTTATTACATATTTTCGCTCATGGCGCGGGGCATCATCTAGTACAAAATTAATTCATATTATCTAAAAAAATCTTGAGACACTTTTCCAAAGATTTTCAAAAGTTTGTTATCATTTAAAATTTTATATAATTCTTTTGATTTATATAGAGATAGTCATTTTTATTTTTGACTTTTTTAACTCGGTTTTCCTTTTTTGTACATTATAATTATTTTTGTATAATTTTAAATTATTATATTAAACTATCAAGATCTTTCATGATACACAAAAAGTTTGAAAAGGAAACTAAAATTCCTAAGACTATTTGACAATTTTTTGTCATTTTCCAAGATAAATTTTATCTTTTTAACTAATTTACCTTCTTAATAATATTTTTCTTTTTGGTACTTTACTTATTATTTTTTATTTTTCATATTTTAAATTTCAATTTTATAATATATGAAAAATAAAAATAAAAATAGTAATTTCCTAAAATGTATGACATGTGTCATAATCTGAGTTAAGTCTCACACGTGTCACAATCTAATGAGTTATAATTTTGACACGTTACCCTTTATATAATAAGATACTGTTAGGTTTTTTATAGTCAACTAGATAATGTCACGAGTTATGGACGGTATAAATTTAATAACAAAAGATTTATACAAAATATCATTGTTTATTTTTTAAAACAAAGTGTTGATATCTAAATTTAAATCTATGATATAATTTAAATTTAATTTATAGCATAGTAAAAATTAGAAATATTATAAACTAAAAATTTTAAGCATTACAAATTTAAATTATATTCAATTTTTATCATCTTAACATTTTTAAAATTAAATTTATCATCAAGTTAAAAAAATTAAATTAAATTTAAAATTTTTGAAAATAAAATTAAAAATATTTATTATATATTTTTATGTTATGTCCGTTGTGATCCAAAGATGAATTTCACCAAAAGAATATATTTTATGAAATACATTATTACATTTAAATTTCACAAATAAACAATACTCAAGTATTTTGTTATGTTTGATTTGATTAATGATTTTAATGAAAAAATGAATTAAGCAAAATAAAATTTTAAATTAGATGTGTATAAATAAGAGTTTTTGCTATTATAATTTATCATTTTTAGTATATTTATATTATGGTTTTAGTCTACTACTCATTTTTCATTTGGTGTGAGCTTTTAACAAAAAATATATATTATGTAATATATGTCTGAATATTAAATTTTAAATCATGAAATATGTAAAAAAAATATTTATTATTAACTTACATTATATGACTAATAGTTTTTATTTTCAATAAAAATATGAAAAGTAAAAAGTAGAGGATATAAACATATATATATATGTATAATTTAAGTGGATATCTAAGCTTTGTTATTTTAAATTAATACCATTAAATATATCAATTTTAAAAAAATTACAATAACGCATCAAATTAACTTATAAATAAATTATATTTTTTAAAATTGTGAAAACGGCACATAGAACTAAAATGTTTTTCTTTTAATATATTTAAGATTTCGGATTTCTAACGTATAATTAAATCATAACAACGTTTCCATGTACACAATGGGCTCCCTTCATTTTTTTTTTTTTTTTTTTTTTTAANGGTACTGCCAAAGAAGTATGACCATGTAAATTTTTTTTAAAAAAATGGTAAAAGTTGAGTACCTTCTTGATCCTGAGCTTGAACAAGAAATATTATGGCGGAAATTGTTATTAGCGCGACCAACAAAAGCTCATGGGGACTCTCCATTTTCTGTTACTTCTTAAAATCAATCAAAACTCTTGTGTTGAATGGGATTATGTCCAAAAGAACACAAATGGAATATGTAATCAATTTGTCGGATCACTAAGATGAATTTTCTTTTGCGTATCTGAAACATCAGTACAATAAAAATCAAAACTATGAAATATATAATTGCATTTATTTCATACCACGTCTGCATTCATATAAGAGGTCTATAAAGACCGAGAATGTAACGACGGATAAGATAGGACAATCTTCCATTTCATCATATACCACATGCTTCAAGTCTTTCAATCGGACAAAGTCAATTAACTTATTGACTTATCAAGTCCACTGTATACCACATTCCTACACGAAGTTCCTACAACTTCGTGTGGCTGTGCCACAACTTAATTACTAAGCAAGTTTATATAAACCAATTCGTACGAAATCACGTCCCTCTAACAAAGAAAAGGTTTGCGTAGAGCTGTCAATCGTTCATAAGGACAATTTATTTTTGCAAACTTTATTTAGACATCCCATTTGGATAATAGGCCAAATTTTGTCTACTTCATAAAATGTTATGTGTCCGTATAGACATTAGGCGGTCCATGGATCAAAAATATGATGTGTTTTAAATTATTTTAAAAACTAGATATGGACATTTTAACCGAACGGATGTTTTGCTAATTCGGTTAGTTTACTCTATCGGTGGAATTTAGATTTTTTGATGCAAAATCATTTTTTTTATGACCCTGGTATCCGAGCCTCGAAGAACTTCGACTAGTCTTAAAGCGTTTGCAGTCACCAAAGGTATCCAGGAGGGCCGCCGAAATTCACCTCATGTTAATTGATGGTGGCCGGGATTCGAACTCATGTGGCGAAACTCACAATTGTGAGCCCTTTATCACCAGAGATAGAATTCCCGGTTGCAAAATCATATTTTACTACAAAAATCACGAAAATAATACGTCATATTTTTTACCAAAATCGAAAAATCACCATTTTCGGAAAATTTGAAGAAGAAAAAAAAACATGCTTCCCCGCCAACATCATAAAAAATCGGATTTTTCCCCAAAAAAAGTAAAAACGTGTTTTCCCACCAAATCATGTAAATTATTTTTTCCGTCAAACCCATGAAAGTATTTTTCCCAACAAATTCATGAAAATCATTTTCTCGGTCAAATCTATAAAAATATATTTCTACGGAAAATCATAAAATTCATTTTTCCTGCAAAATCCTAAAAATGCTCACACTAAATCTGTAAAATGAACATATAAATCATGTTTCTTTTCAAAAATGTAAATTCACGTTTTAAGTCAACATTTTAAAATCATATTTTTTCATATTCGTAAATTACGTTTTCATAACAAATTCCCAAAGTCTGTCAAAATCGTCAATTTATTTTCTCGCCAAAAAAATAAAATAAAGACAAAAAATGGGAAATCCCAAAATTCAAGCATACATGGGTTGTTCGGTGACTATAAGTTTATTTGAAGTGCAATTATTTTGGACTTTGTCCATTTGGACATTTTTGTATTTGGGCATGACTATGATCCATGCATATTAACATAGACTACGCTTAACTTATAGGCAAGTCCGCCCAATTGACAGCTATAGGCATGCGGGCTAAAGACTAATAGATACCCTAACTTAATTATGGTAAGTAGACTTAGTATTACATAGACTTTAGTATGATGTATATACATATATGAACTTGTTAAAAATGGGTAAAAAACAACATTCGCGTTAACGATGTTACTTAGTCAATTAAGTTTTGTTGATGTGTTAGATAAATCAACAGCCACATGCGCTTTTTCTTATGTGGCAGGTGATTTTTCTTATGTGGCAGGTGATTTTATAAAAGTATAATAATTATTATTATTAGCTAAAAATTTTAAAAAATAATTGCTAGTTAAAAGTAATGAAATCTAAAAATGTACCAATATATAATTCATCACAAACATTGATTTTATGGATTTAAAACAACTTCATAAGTATATGAAATACATGATTTTAATGATATATTTAAAATTTTGAAATATACTTGATTCTTTAAAGTTCATAGATTTTTTGGTTAAATATGAAAGTTAAAGATCTTTGTGCTTTGATGAAGGGTAACTTCGGGTGTTCTAACATCTTCTGCTTGTTATTTGGTTTTTTCAAAGTAAAAAAACCATTTACTCCCCCACAGAAGACACAAGTTGATGAATCAAAATTCAACCTGATTTGTGAGTTACAAGTTCTGAGCTATGCTTTTATTGATGTATTATGAAGTTGAATGATAGATCTGGAATTTAATCCTAAAACTACATTGTAGAGAACATATCACTATAGCATAGATAGGATCGAATCCACTGAGATTACACAGCACGACTTTCAGTTCAATTTCAAATTAAGCTAGACAGAATAAAAAGATTGTTGTAAGTGAATTAAAGCAAATAACATTGATTAAAACGAAGTAAATCAAATATTAAAAAACGTTAGCCGATAGGCAATCCACATGTAATCATGTTTAAAAATCAGGTTATCATGCAAGAATTTTCCTTTGAAAATTGTTATCAACTCAAAAGACAAAAACTAGATTAATCTTCTCCCGGAGTATTAATCCTATGTTCGAATTACGAAAGACAAACTTCTGCCATATTTAGATAATTCAAACATGCATTACAGTTCAAATTCAATAAGTTCGTAAACCCCTAAGACAATACTCCCGCAAGCAAAGACATTTACTCGTTTAGATTATATCAGATTTCTAAACCAAATCCCTTTGTATATATTAATTTATTATCAACCTTTTTCTTAAGCTCTCGAGACATATTCTCTCTATAGTGGCGCAAAGCCTTCGTCTAGGGTTTTGTTCTCACAAGAAATTTTTCTCAGATTCCAGCGATGAAGACAACGGCGAGCCTATTTCCGCCGTAGCTCTGTTCTCTCCTCTACCGTGCTCTTCTCTCCGGAGCTCAATGGTCTCTTCTCTTCCATGTTTCCTCTCTTCAAGATCTCAGGAGGTGCCTAAGGGTTTCTTCCACGATTTCTTTCTCGGCTACAGCTTTCGGTGCTCCAACCACTGTGCTTATTCTCTCTCTAAGCCTCTGTCTCAGTTGAGCCCTCTTATTCCCGACGGTGTTCTTGTACGACATTTGATATCAAAGATCCTCAAGGTCTCTCTAACGTTTTGCTAAGATCTCTACTCAAATCTCTGTTATGTTTGGATCCAAGTTTTATCTAGTTGTGTGCTAAGGCTTTGAACGATAGCGTCTCTCAAAAGAAGTAGGTATGCGATCTCTGTCGGCCTGGGTTTACGGGTCTGGTTGTAAGCAGAAGCTCTTTTGGGTTCTTAAATCTCCAGAGATCCGTCGTTCTACCTCAACATCACTGTTTCAAGCTAGGTTTTTGGAAATGTCTAATGAGGATTATTGAGATTTCCTCACCAGATTACAGTACAAATTTCATTTCTAGCTTATGCTAAGACTACATCTTGATACTCCTCTCTTGACCTTTGGTTTTAGAAGTTTCTTCTAGCTTTGTGCTAATCCTAGACCTGCCTAAGTTTCCCAAAATCAGAACTTTACATTTCCCTGTTATCATCTCCAGCCTTGTGCTAAGAAATCTCTGGCCATTGATATCATGAGCCAGCAGTTATATCTCATTAGAAAAGGTGTATCATCTTCCTCTTCGGCAAGGCACCGTTTAGAGATGGAAATGGAAGATGACATAATCCAACTCTCAGCTTGTGATCTAAGCCTCACAGCATAATGGTTTCAAAAGACTCTAATTGGACGAGTTCTAAGACAAGGAGGGCGAAGCATGGAAGCTATCATCTCTCTTCTTCCTCCGGCTCGAATTTGGAATGTTGAAGGTCGAGTAAGAGGAATTAATCTAGGTAATGGCCGGTTTCAATTTGACTTCGATAGAGAAGAAGACTTGATTATGGTGTTAGGTTAACGCCCCTGCCATTTCAACCATTGGATCTTTGCTTTGGAGCGATGGGTACCGTCTACAAAGGAGAACTTTCCTAATACAGTCCCATTCTGGATTAAGGTAACTGGGGTTCCTGTCCACTTCTGGAAGGATTAAACCTTTGAAGTAATAGCAAAGGCCCTGGGGATTAAAGAAGATATTGATGCCCCAAACGCTCGCCTCAAAGTCTCAATCAATGTAGATGAACCACTTCACTTTAAAAACAGAATCGGCTTTTCGGATGGTGAAATTGGTTTGGTTCAACTATTGGATGAAGGCTTAGCTTAAACCGCTATTGCTTTGCTTGTAATCGACTTTCTCATGATAGTTACTCTTGCGAAAAAATCTCGAAAGAGGAACGAGTTAAGAATATTAGTGAGTTTCGAGAACCCGCGCCTTTGGATACCTTAAAGGAATAAAGGAACTCTCTTATTCCTCCTATTGATAGGAGAGATGGGTACAAAAGACCTAGATCCCCCATGGGAGAAGCCCCTGAAAGAACTCCCCCTCGTTCTAATTATCGTGGTTATTCCAGAGGCGAAAAAAGACCTAATATATCCGAGAACTATTGGAAAACCAACCATCTCGAGAATCATAGAATCCCGGGTAGGGAATCCGAGCGAAGAAGGGTTGATGTTCTTAATCATCCAAACAAGGCTTCTCAGAACAATGTATAGAGTCAGCTTGATCACCACCCAGTGACAAAATTCGAAAAGGATAATCAAAGGAATGTTGGTATCACTTCGAGAGAAGCTAGTCTCAAAGATCAAAGATCTTCACATACATCCCAACGCTCTAAAATATCTTGGCGAATTAGAGAACAAGACTTAAGGAGACGCCGAGGGGAAAAGGTTATGACATCCACTATCTCAAGGAACTTTGAAAAATCTCCCATTGAGAGAGCCGATTCTCAAAGAACCATTTCTGCTATTTTTCCCTTGCACCCTGAAGCAAATATGAGTGAAAATGGAGTGTTAGTGACACATTTGAACGAGTCTTTAGAAGAAAGAAAAAGAAGGCTCAAAGAAAAAGCTCATATGATCGAGGCCCCGAAAGAAGGTATTCCACTATCAAACATGCTTTCTTTCCCCCTCAAATGCAGGTTTGCGAAACCGAGGAACGCTCATGATTAGAGAAGAAGGAGAATTAGATCAATCTCAAGATCAAAACAGGGCTCTCCCCCCCCCCAATCACCAACCAGTACCTAGTTCAGAGATTGAAGAGCTAATAGAGACCGATTACATTGTGAATATGGTACTTACTAGAGAGGAAGAAGTTGAGGTAGAGAAACTTTTGGATGAATTTGAGGATGTAATCATGAATGAAAATATGATGCAAAATGATGATCTTTTGGTGGATGAACCGGGTGATGATGCCGAGATCATAGATACTTTAGGCAAATTGTGGAAATACTTACTTGATTGTTTGAATATAGATTTCCAAGGATTTCACATCTGGGATACGCTAAACAGTTGGATGAGCTCATCTTCCTCTCGAACTTCAAAGGTGTTGAGAAGAATAAAAGTACAGGCCCTTACCTATGCTTTGTGGTACGAGAGAAACTCAAGACTGCATCAGAACAATTCTACACTTGACTAACAATTGGCCAACAATCTTGACAGCACAATGCAACTGATCATTTTGGCCAAAGAAACCAAAAAATCATTTGAGGGACTAATGGAGAAGTGGAGAAGTGAAGATGACAATCCCACTGTAGATCAAATAAACAGAAGATCATAATTTGCTTTAAAAAAAAAAAAATTGGGGCAAATTCTTCGTTCGGCTTAATTTTTTGTAATTACAAACTCTTTCATTTATATGATATTTACCAATTTTCAAAAAAAAATCATATATATAAATTAGCATGACTTGATCCATAACTCAAAAATTATTTCCAAATTAAAGTGTATTCCTTAATAATTAGTTCCGGTTCAGTTTTACAATACTGGAAAGCACATTTGAATACCAAGGGTCAAAATCTGTTGTGTCCCAATGGATAAAAAATTGATCTACAATTGACAAAACAATCTACCATGTCTCATTTCATTAATCAATTAATGAGTAGACCATTTTGCCATTAATTAAAAAATAAATAAAATTAAAAGAAAAAACAACCAATCAAAATCAAGAATTGAATTTTTTTTCTCCCCTTCATCTTCTCCATTGCCTTCTTCTTCCATCTTCTCTTCAATTTTCTGATTTTCTTAAAGTTCATAACAAATGGTAATCTATATATCAAATTGAAGCTCTTTCAACAAGGATTCCAAATATACTTTTGGATTTTAAAAATCCTTGCGCATGAGCCCGAAAAACCTATTTTAAATTCTAGGTCCGAAAATGAATTTGTTCATAATGGAAAAATAACTACTGTGCTTTGTTGATGTTGGTTTCTTAAGCTCAATATGGTGTTAAATATTCAAAATTCACTCTAAAACTCCATTAATTTAACTTTAAATTTTGAGAATCAAAACTTCATGATAAAATTATGATTTAATTAATTGAAATTAAGAGGTGAAATTAGTACCATTAGATTGGAAATTATAAGAGATTTTTNTATAGTGATACATGTGATACTTGAAATTAAAATTCACCATTGATGATCTTCAAACTATTTTCTGTCAGGTCTAACTAGGATAACTAGGATAACTAAGACAATAAGGATAACTGGAATAACTGGTACAATTAGGTGAACTAATTTAAGTGGGACAAACAATATGATGTTGTGGAACGTTCTTGATATCAAATTTTTTTTACCACATAATTTCCTAACAATTTTTTTACCACATAATAACTAAGTTTAATTAGTAATGCTTGTAATTTGTGTTTTTTTTTTTGTTGCAAAAACAATGACAATTATGTCAAAACTAAAAAAAATATGAAAGAATGAAAAAATATATATGTAATTCATTATTTGTGATATGCTTACGATATGGGAGGATTCTACATCAAATTTTTGATATATTAATCATTTTGGAATTATGTAATAATTTTTTGTGAAATTATTTCTACCTATTTCAACTTTTGCATATAATACCTTACACTACTAGGCATTGTTTTAAAAATCAGGCACTTGAATTACCTAATTGTTGTAACTAATACATTTTTGGAAATATTTTTATACAAAAACATGTTAGATGTAATTTGATTATATATTCAATGTGGTTTATCTAGAAAATTTAAATTGAAACTACGGTTTAACTAGTTTTATTGTTTTTGGTCAAAAGTCATACTA
>OVBE01007752.1:0-18065 GCA_900406425.1 Iberis pinnata
TAAATGTCACAGATATACAAACTCATCCTCGATGGCTTATGACAATGTTTACTAATGTGGTAAAGATTAATCTATTCAGAAAGATCTGAGTAAGTCTCCAATTCATCAAAATCACCTGACTCCTGCATAAATAAAGAGTAACAATGAAAAGCTCAGAACAAAGTTCTAGAAACGCATCAGCCAGACACTTGGGTAATAAATGTAAAAAGTAAAACAAAGTTACCATTCTCTTGGTATATTCTGTCATTGCTCTGTGAAACTCTTCCCTCTTCTCAGTGGCTATATCATAATACTTTACCTTTTCCTACACAACAGTAGAGGATACGAAATACCAACCAAAAACCATGTGAGTAGACAGCAGAGGAATGAGATATTATCGGCCAAAAAGAACAACTAAACCACTGAGTGCAAATTGCAATCTGGCAACAGCTGACCCATATCAGAAGCCTATCTCTTTATCCGCTACATATGCTATGAACCTAATTCATTGCTCTAGTGATCATAACTTATCATCACAATTATCAGAATCCATGCATTCGACTATGACACTATGACCAGAACAAAGTGCAACAGATAAGAAAGTTACTGGAATAGAAGAGAGAAACATAAATGTTACCTCGTATGTCATTGTGTTCCATTTCTCTCCACATGTCTTCCCAATCTGAATATAACTCAGAACCAAGAAAATTCAGCAACTGAAGCAAAGTAAATGTTTACATTGATATACCACAAAGTAATTATCCATAACCTCGCGCATAGACTTCACCTCCGGATTCTGCTCTTGATATTGCTTCCGGAAATCCTTCCTTTTGAACCAAAAGATAACGCAATATGAGGCAAGAGGAAAATGCATACAACAGGAGATCTTCACTCATGTCTTCTAAAGTAACTAAAGCACATACAAATTGAGAATACAGCATAAACAATCTCATGCTGAGCCTAAATATGGAGAGGCATTATAGAAAACAATTTGCAAACACACAAAGAGAAACCTACAAGAAAAAGAAGAAAGCAGTGGGAGGCTTCTTAGGGATCTTGGCATGGAGTTTAGTGGGTGTATTCTTCTGACTTGTCTTTGACTTTTTCAAAGGCTTCAGTCTCAGTCTCGTAGACCTCCTTGCATCTCCGCTTGACGTCACAGCTAACTCTAAGTTCCTGCAAAATTTCGGAATGCAATTAGAAAGTAGCAACAAAGTCTAAGATCATCTTTTCTAGTTAGAGTTAAGAGTCAGAATCAGTCTTCTCCGTTGAATAGCATAAACTTCACAATTCGGTCAAATTCCCTAGCTAAGCAGCTAATCAGTTATCACCAAGCAGAGACCTAAACCCCTAAACAGAGAACAAAGCAAAATCAAGGAAGAAGCGAAACTTGGTCTGTATCCATATAAACCTATCTATGCCATATGTGTATACACGAAACATACCGAACAGAGTCTCCGCTACACGACGGAGACGGAGGCCGCAATATCCCTGACTTGGAAGCTTTCTTCGTCATTTTCTCTTTCTCTTGCTCTTCTTCTTTCAAAGATTTTCTAGCCACTTTCTCGGAATCGGAGGTTTTTTTTCCCTTCTGAAACTGTGTACTTGCGTGAGGTAAAATTAAATATAGAACTAATAATTATTAAAAATATATAAATAAAATTTCAAAAATTCTACTTAATTCACTATATAAAATTAGAACAAATCAACTTTTAAAACAAAATTCTTATATTATTCTGATAATCACAATTAAAAATCGTGATTTATTATGTTAATACTTCTTTTATTTCAAAATATTTGTAGTTCAAGAATTCTACATATTAAAAAATCATTTAATTTAATTTTTTTGAATAAAACTCGTATTCCAAGATAAACCAATTACTAATAAGTCATTATGCAAAATACAAAACATCAGAAAATATGAAAATGCAATAAATTTTATATTGAAAAGTAAACACAAAAATTATTTTGAAATAAATTTTTTTTTCTAAAACTACAATTATTAGTAGTGGTTAGTAATTTTAAACTTATATAGAAAATTAGCAAAGTTTTTAAAAAATTTATGTAAAAAATTTGTGTGAATTAGTACGGAAAATCACTACACATTAACTAGAATATAATTCAATCACAATGTAAGTGACTAATGAATATTGTACTCTATTCAAAAGCCTTATTTTCCTGTGTCTTTAAGAGTACAACAAACAGATACATAAGCTTTAGAGCATAAACCAAGTTTCAAGAGAAGTACAAAGACTCCATTTTTGTGTCTTTAAGAACCTATCAATGACGCTTGTTCCCAGTTGTTTGTTCCCATGAGTGCAAGACATGGTTCACTATTTCCTCAACCCCAAGCCCATGCTTCACCTATAGTAATCAAAGAAGACTCCTTTTGTAAGAACCAATCTCATTGGTTATATAACTGATGAATCATATTTTGAAGATGGTAAAGACCTGAGCAAAGACGAATGGTCCTCCATCACGCATACGTAGTGCATCTCGTTCCATGACAGATAAATCAGCCCCAACTGCATCTGCAAGGTCTGTCTTGTTTATCACCTACCCCACAAGAGAAAAGTTTCACATTACTAGTCACTTGAATCAAAAGATCTAAAGCCATATAAGTTTACCAAAAGATCAGCTTGAGTGATTCCAGGACCGCCTTTACGAGGTATTTTATCACCAGCCGATACATCAATGATGTAAATGATATAATCAGCTAATTCTCTGCTGAAGTTAGCAGCTAAATTATCTGCAAACACAACACTAGTCTTATTCAGAAACCTATTGAGAAGAAGAATGTTATGATCAAGAACTGATAAAAATGTACACAAACCTCCACCGGATTCACATAGAAGCAAATCAGCTTTGAATAAGTTAGATAACTCTTCAAGAGGACCTAAATTGATACTGATATCTTCACGGATTGCAGCGTGTGGACATCCACCGGTTTCAACAGCTCTAATTCTTTCTTCAGCAAGAGCTCCATTCTTCACTAGAAACTCACCGTCTTCTTTAGTGAATATATCATTAGTCACCTATAACGTTACAAGATCAAAAAGAACTTTCATTAGTCACATGGCTACTACATATAGATCACTGTAATGTATTAATACTCACAGCAGCAAGACTGTATTTGTCCCTCAAGAATCTACAAAGAGCAAGCATCAATGCCGTTTTCCTGAGAGAACAATAACAAAATTCAATCAGACTTTTCTTTGGATTAGACCAAAAAAGGTTGATACTTTTGAGCAACAGAAGTAAAACCCATATTAGATTTCCAATGAAATCCCATTAAGAGTCAACTGTTGATTCATAGATTGCTCTTTGTTACTAAATCTAAAATCAAGCAGAGAAGTAGAAAACATTACCCAGTGCCAACGGGACCACCAATACCGACGGTAAAGGCTCTCTCAGAGAAGTTACGGTCGTGAAGAGGAAGAGCTCGACGGCTGAAGTAGCCAGGAGAGTAGATGGGTTCGTGTGAGTGAGGTGCCAGTCCATCGTGGCTATGGTACACTCTCCCGTCTGGTCCCACCGACGATTTCCTGATTGACAAAAATTGGATAGATTGGTAATGGGGGGAGAACAAATGGCAGGAAAGATCAAAACTTTAAAAGGAGGAAACACGAACTCGTGTCCATGCTCGTGATCGTGTTGATGATGATGATGGTGATCGTGCGACGACATCGCCGAGAGACAGACTCGTTGACTTTGACTTGAACTACTCGGCGAGAGTGAGAGATCCCAACCACACAGAATACCAAAAGCTAGATGTCCAAAAGTAGATCTTAATCACACATAAAAAATACTTCAAATGAGTAATTAAACTAAATTTTTACACTCACATAAGTGAAAAGACAGAAGAAATACTATTAAACCACTTTTTTTTCTTGGATTCCAAGAGATTTGGAAGCATTAAACCTTATTATAATTTTCAGACAACCGATCAACCAGTTCAATTTGGATTATTTGGCTCTTAATTTAAATAAATTAAGTTAATAATATAGATTTTAATATATTTAAATGGTTTTTACAAATATTTCAAAATTTAGTTAATTCAAATAATTCCACCGGATCTTATATAATTAAAAAGCTCGGTATATTAAATATGAAAATAATTATTCAATTGGATAAGTCTTAAATTTAATTTTGAATCAATCAAACTCGGATAATTCGGTTCTGGAAATTTCACCACAAAACAAATAGTTGACAAAACAAGGAAAATGGAATTTAAGAAGCAAGAAACATAAACCATAATATCCAAGAAATTCAAGTTTAGTTTTACGAGTACGCCTAACATATTGAAAAACAAAATTATCCGACAAAATCAAAAACAGTAAAGGCCATAAATCCATCACGATTCTTCTACTCATGAAAAAGAAGTCAATCAATGACCTTTTTACATGAACAAATTGGGTTTGGAGGCCTTGTAAGTAGTCTTCAGCTTCCTGCTTGGAGGTCTAACCTTACGGAACACCAATGGGAACTTGATCTTACTGTTATGGAACTGCTTGGTGCTCTCTCTCTTGCAGAGTTTGGCTGGGACAGTAGCTGTCTTAATGATCTGAATGCAAGGGAATCTAACACGGTGTCGAGATGCCATCTCAGTGTACATCTGCTCCACAGCTCCGTTCAAAGTAGTGTCACGGTATTCCTTGTACATGTTGTGGTATCCAGTTCTGCTCTGGTACCTTAACCAGATTCCAAAGTTCTTGATTGTTGTTGGGTTCTTCTCAAAGATCTGCAAACAACGAAGTTATCTATAACATCAGTAAAGAGCACTCAAACATCATTAATCCAAGAGAACAACATAACATTGTTATAACTTGAATTGAATTGCAAACAAAAAGATATCAAGAATCTAAGAACGATAGATACAGATAGTTTTAAACCTAGATTGAATAAAAAGATGTGAATAATCAAACCTATATAAGCTCAAGTTTTATAAATAATGTGCAGAAAACAAAAGACTAGCAACATAGTTATAGATTTGATCAGAATTTAAAAGAAACAATGTAACAAATATGAGAACTTTTCCCAAATCAAAACCCTAATGTTCTAATTCTAGCAAAGACGATATATTAATCAACTCACATCATTCCTAACTAAGTGAGGTTTTTGTAACTTTAGATATCATTTCGACAAGAAGAAAGAAGAAAATCAGTACCTCGTTGATAGCGAGCATCTGTCCATTACTCTTCTTAACTTTCTTAAGCTTCCTCAAGAAATACCTAATCCAAAATTACATCTCTTGTTTAATAGATCAAGCCAATAATATTAGTATCGAAAAGAGAGATCGCAATTTTACTAACCAGAACTTCGACTTAGCTCGAACTTCGTTTGTAGCCCAGAGTTTCATTCGGTAAATCTTAGGCTGCACATCCTTCTCTGTTGGGAGAGCTCTTCCCACAACCTGGTATTGGTGAAACTGCGAAGGAAAGACAATGGCAAAGATCAGATTCGCTAGGGGAGAACATGAATCAGCAACAATGAAGAAAATGAAACGAACACGGAATCAAAAGCTTACCTTGAAAGTCATCTTCGTCTCAGAGGGGATAGTTCGGTAGAAATCTCAACCAGTGAATGCGGCTAGGGTTCTTACAATTTATAAATGAACATATGTAAAGGAAAATAGAACCCTAATTTCAAAATGAAAACGAAAAAGCCCAATGGGCTTTAAATTAATTATAGAATATGTCTTAACCCACCCGAAATTTGGTCTTCCTCTTTTCATTTTTTCAATATTGAATTATTTTTATTCCGTATATATATATATATTTGGTGATCCTATTAATTCCATTTATTTTGTATAGCGTTTCGCTTTCGGAAATTTATGTTTTTTTTATTGGATCCGTATTATAAATCACACATTTAAAAACTACTCATTCGGATAAAAATAAAGTTTGTAACTCATAAGAAAAGTACACGTAAACATCTACATTTTTGACACTTCATCATTTCAATCTATTTTCTTTATTTGACAACTGAGCTTTTTTTTTTTTTCTTCTATATAAACTATCTAATATATAAAAAAAAGATTTGGACTCAGTGCTCTCTTTTCTAAGGGACGTTATTATTTTATTTCAACTAAATATTAGAGCTGGGCAAATTATCCGTCCTATATGATCCGATTTGATATTTGTTTCGATCTGAACCGAAAAATCCGGATATCCGTAGCTATTTAAAGCAAAGCAAATACTAAAATTAATTATTCGTATATAACAAAGCAAATAGCAAATACTAAATTTCAAAAGACCGGATATCCGATTCGCTCCATATATTACATATATACTACATATATATATATTACACCATNTATATTACACCATATATATTTATATGTTTCACACACTCAATAAATAGAAAACTTAAAATGAAAAACATAAATGACAATGATAGGTGTAAATTTCATACGAACTAATAAATACCAATGTGGAAATGATAAAATAGTTTTACAGTGGAATAATAGATTTTCTTCGATGTCCTTTACTATTTACAAAAATGAAACAGTCATTTTCCAATATTCCAATATGTGCATCTAGCTTTTGACATTTTGTTTAATATTTTAGCTAAAAGCTAGTTAATTTTAATTATTTACTACTTACTATAAGTTTAATATAAATAAAATATATTTGCATAGAAATTTTTTATATTTTTTGGATATTTGTTGAACTGAAGTGAGAGAACCGGATATCCGCATATATCCGTAAATATCTGTAAAATTCTAGGATATCCGTAAGTCCGGATATTCATGTTTTTCAGAAGCAAAGCAAATTGCTAAATTAGATATCCGTCGTAAATCACAAATATTAAAGTTTTACTACTGGTCCGCTCCGTGCCTAGCCCTACTAAATACATCTACAATTTATGGGCGATTTGGTTTTCTATAAGAAATCAAGAGAAATTGTCAATTGAATTTCGAATCTCACAAGAAAATGATCAACTGTTTTTGTTTTTTTAATTTGATTCTCTCTGCATTGTTATTCCAGTAGGTGGAGGTGGTGTCTTCTGCGAGAATTTGTTGCGGAGGACGAGAGGAGGCCTAGAAATCGGATGTGCGGTTCGTTGTGATCGGCGTACGACGACCACTAGCTCGTATTCGTGTGTGATTCTAGTGACTTTTTAACGTAATAATGAAATCAGGAGAGTCTCTATGACAACCGCAGATTTGGTACCGGCGATGGTGGTGAATATTAACTATAGTTAATGTTGATGCTTGAACGGTCTAATATTGTTGGAAGGAAATGAGGCCGATCTGTTGTTTCACTGGAAAAACTTGACATGTGGTTGAGATTGTAAGAATCTTAGACAATCGCTGTAAATGGTAAATTTATACGCGAAGGCGAACGAACCTTTGATTACAGCCACCACAAATTCGGAAGCGGAGGATTGGCCGCGATGGAAGGAAAGTGGAATATAAGAGATGAGAGAAGGGAGCGATATACGTGGAGAAGCTTGCAGATCAAGATCGGAATTTGGAAGGAGAAGATGACAATCGAATCAACGACGGCGCGTGTGGAGAAGGTACATGCACGTGGGGGATAGTAGAACAAGGAAGAGGAATATAATGTGGACCCGTTTGTTATTTACTGAAAACGATCTGAGTTGCATCCGGTTTCCGGTTTGGGTTCGGTTTGTACCCATTTCTGCTTTTTGAAAGGAAATAGAAACTTTACATTAAAAAAAACTGGACCCTTAAATTTAATTTATTAAAAAACTAATAAATAAATTAAGAGGAATTCCTTCAAATACCATCAAAAGAAGTTTAAATTTCAAAAATACCACACACTCCCAAAAGTTTCAAAAATACCACACACTCCCAAATGTTCCAAAATACCACAAACATAAAAAATGAATTTTAAAGGTTTAAAATTTAAATTTTTTAGTTCACTAATTAGAGTTTAGGGTTTAGTTTTGAAGGGGGGTGGGTTTGGTTTTGGAGGTTTAGGGTTTAAATTTAAAGTTTTAAAACTATTTTAAATTTGTGATATTTTTGGAACAAAAACATTTTTGTGGTATTTTTGGAAAAAATGTAGTATTTT
This sequence comes from Iberis pinnata, assembly GCA_900406425.1. Lineage (NCBI taxonomy): Eukaryota > Viridiplantae > Streptophyta > Magnoliopsida > Brassicales > Brassicaceae > Iberis > Iberis pinnata. Next base: position 8,022 of record OVBE01007752.1, read on the forward strand.
TAGAACTTTTGGGAGTGTGTGGTATTTTCGAAAAATATCTAATTTTTTGTGGTATTTTTGAGAATGTCCCTAATAATCAATATTAGATTTTTATTGTAAATTTTTACAAATATAAATAAAATACAAATAATTATTTATTATTTTTAATTTTAAATCACTATTTAAAAAATAAAAAATATTTTAAAATAATAATAATAAGCCCAAACTATCGGCTTAGAAGAGGGACTCAGACGATCACCCCTAATGTCCCTCCCACTGAGCTGGTCTAAACCTCTCTCGTATCCTACTCTTTGGTTAGAACTTTGTTTGCTTATCCGTTTAAATATATTTTGAAAAAACAGAGGACACAAGACACAACACGTTTCTCAACTTGGAAGCACCAAGTCCAACACTTTCATTAACACAAAGTCTTTACAAGTTTGCTTTTTACAAGTCTCACTCAATTAGGGCTCTCACAATTCTACCCAGAATTGATCGCACAAGACTTTGGATCCCCAACCCTCTTTGTGATATGAATTCTCGCTTCAATCAACCAGAGACGTATTTTGTTGTCTTTACAGCCTGTGTAACAGACGACCAGGAGAACACTCAACTCACCAAAACCCTAGAATATCTCTCTAATAAAAGCAGCTAAGAATGTTACCTCTTATTCACGACCCTTAACTCTTTTATATAGTCTCCAAGACTTCCTAAAACCTTTAACGACTTCCTAAAACCTTTAACACAAGGATCTTCAACAAGAGAAACTTTCCTTTTCGTCTTGTTAACTTATTCCCCAAGCCAAGTAGCAAAGGAAACTCTCCAAATTATCCATCATTACTCTGATTGGTCCACCAGTCTAGCTCATCAACTCATCCTGTCTGACGCATCTTCTGTGACATCAACAACTTCAGGAAAACTTCATTTTCAATCTTCTCCAACCAAATCACAACTTCTCCATGTCATCTTTAGTCTATATGACATTCATAGCTCCATGAACCAATTCTTGAGTACCTTTCTGGTTGTCGTATCCTAGCAACTGTAACAGAAAAGACCTGGCAGATTTCATGCCTTTACAATATCCCCCTTTTTAGCTTAGTTTGATAACTCAAGCATTCATCTTCAAGTTCCTTCATTTTAACAGAAAACTCCCCCATGAATTAAGCTCAACTCCCCCCATGAATTAAGCCTTGTATGAGTTAAGTCTTGATACAATAACACCCACATATAATCTCATTTATCTCCTCCTGCTTGAGTGCACAACTAAGCTAAAAATATAACTTAGATGCCACAACCAAGCAAAACCATCAATGCATACTTTCATTCAGTTGTTTGTTCGGTTGCACTTGTCACTGTCACATAACTTCCACCAGGCGTCAACACAAATGAATTTTCTTCTTCTTAACAATTTCATCTTATATGGGAGACAACCCTATATATATAAACATCTTTTTATCTGTGAATTCCTCCATTGATTCATACTTGTAGTAAGTTGAACCTTTTGAATCAATGGTAGATGTAAATATGGAAGTTTCACAATGTAGATCAGACTTCTTCATCCAGATTTTCTTATGATTTGTGACGGTAGAAATATGATTGTTACCACTGCATGCTTGATTCATTCGATGTAGGAACTTGTAACAGTGTGCTTTGATATGACCAAAATCACCACAATAATAACATAAAGTGCCTTGATGTTGATTTGATCTTGTTGTATTTGAAGTTGAATTAGAACCATTCACCTTCCCGTGTGGATGTGATTCATCAAAATACTTGGCTCCTATTTCTGTTTGAGGACGTGGTCTAACATCCACACTAGCTGGTTTTTGAACATATACGCCCACATCTTATGTTGAAGCTTCAACAACTCTTGACTCAACTTACAACGTTGTATCTACTTTTCTGGGTGTTTGACAAACAAACAAAACTCCATTATGTGGTTCCACATTCCTTTTTACAACAACAATTGCTTCTTTTCCTGTGTTCCTTATTGATTCAACATGCTTTTGAGATGTTGCACAGACAAAAATTGTTCCTTTCTCTGAGTTAGCTCCTGTGTAACCTAAACCCTCATAGGTTTCCTCTGTTCTCCCCATACTCAACACATGATCTAGCTTATGAGTTCCACTGCTTAACATCCATATGTTTTTATCCTTTTCTTTTAATGCACTCTCTAAGCCTTTGGAATGTTCTGTCACAGAGACAAGATCTTCTTCAAGTTGTGCAACTTTGGCTTTCAAAGCCATGTTTTCCCTGTTGACTTCAACACACTGGTCATATAGTTCATGTACCATGTGATTAGACTTCCATGCTTTACTTCTAGAGCTCCTGATGACTATTTCAGGATTTGTACCAGCTGGGTTCTTAACAGGAAAAATTGGTCCTTCAACATTGGTTGAGCCAAATAACGCCATAATTCTTGAGTCTTCTTCACGAGTATCCCTTTTGATTGACATCTTCCTGTTCTGCTCTTTTACTTACCCTTGAATTTTCTTTTTATGGTTATTGCACAATCTGATTTAACATGTCCAGAACCTCGACATCCATGGCATTTAATTGTCATTTTCTTTTGCTCGTCAATGCTCTTTAAAACCTATTCAACCTTCTTTTCAACGAGATCTTTTTAATCCTCCAGCTTGTTGGATTCCTCATTATCAATTTCTGAGCAAACATCAATCCCTTCTGACTTGTCTGTGACAACATATGGTAATCCCATCTCATAAACTTGTAATCTCCCAACCACTTCAGCAGAGGCCATATTATCGGTATCAAGAGCAACTTCCATCACAGTCTTTATAACATGAAATATTTGAGACAGGCTCCTAAACAAATTTTTGATCAACTTTTTATCTTTGTAGTTCTTGCCAAGAATACGTGCTTGTTGGGCAATAACACATATACTACCACTGGATCCCTCAATGTTTTCACCATCATCCATTTTTAAGATTTTCAAACTGTGAAGCAAGAATATCTAACCTTATGCGCTTGACACTTGTTGTACCTTCATAGACAGTCTGTAGAATATCCTAGGCTTCTTTAGCTAAAGTAAAACCTTGAATTATCTCAAATTAATGCTGTGAGACTTCAAGAAATATGGATGAAAGTGCTAGAGCATGCATTCTGGATATCTCTTTCTCAGGCCGTGACCATCTTTATGTTGGCTTGATTTCTTGAACAACATCAGTACTAGAACGTCTAACAACTTGTTTTGGTGGCTCCCACCCAGATTCGACTGTTGTCCATGCATCTTCATGTATTCATTTGATTATCTTGACTTTCCGTTCTCCATAGTTTTCTGGATCCAGTTCTGTTGGACTTACTGTTGCAAACCACGATTGTGTCTTCATGTTCATCTAAGGATCGTTCCCTGAAATAGAATTTCTTCTTCTGGCAGGTTAGGCTCTGATACCAATTGAAAAAACAAAGGACACAAGACATAATACGTTTCTTAACTTGGAAGCACCAAGTCCAACACTTTTATTAACACAAAGTCTTTACAAGTTTTTTTATAACTCTCACTTAATTAGGACTCTCACAATTCTACCAAAATTGATCCCACAAGACTTTGTATCCCCAACCCTCTCTGTGATCTGAATTCTCGCTTCAATCAACCAGAGACGTATCCTGTTGTCTTCACAACTCGTGTAACAGACGACCATGAGAACACTTAACTCACCAAAACCCTAAAAAATTTCTCTAATAAAAGCAGCTAAGAGTGTTACCTCTCATTCACAACCCTTAGCTTTTTTATATAGTCTCCAAGACTTCCTAAACCTTTAACACAAGGATCTTCAACAAGAGAAACTTTCCTTTTCTTGGATTTTCCTTTTGCTTGATCTTCCTTTTCTTCTTATTAAACTTATCCCCCATCACTCTGATTGGTCCACCTGTCTAGCTCAGCAACTCATCTCGTCTGACGCATCTACTGTGACATCAACAACTTCAGAAAAACTTCATCTTCAATCTTCTCCAACCAAATCACAACTCCTCCACGTCATTTTTAGTCTATATGACATTCATATCTCTATGAACCAATTCTTGAGTACCTTTATGGTTGTCGTATCCCAGAAACGGTAATAGAAAACACCTGGCAGATTTCATGCACTTACATGTCCAACGTTTTTGGATGCCCTACGCCTGAAGGAAATGCTCCTCAAATCTGGTCCCTCCGCATCGACGGATCATCCTGCTCTGGAGGTAGCGGCGTCAGGATCAAGCTAGAATTTCCCATCGAAGAAATCCTTGAACAGTCGTTCCGCCTCGGCTTTCATGCTTCCAACAACGAAGCCGAGTACGAAGCAATAATCGCCAGGCTAAAGTTAGCAATTGGAATTGGAGCAAAAACAAGTCAAGGACTACTGCGACTCGCAACTCGTGGCCAACCAATTCTCTGGAGACTACGAATCCAAAAGCAAAAGGATGGATGCCTATCTAAGAGTGGTACAAGACCTAGCACGAATCATCGATCATTTCAAGATCGTAAAAATCCCTCGCAACAAAAACAAGGTAGCAAACGCACTGGCCACAATAGCTTCATCGTCGGACACCCAACTCCGACGAACCATTTTTGTGGAAGAAATTAGCAAACCCAACATCTCTATGACGTACATCCATTTCATTAATGATCCGGAAATTTTTGAAGACGATTTAAAAAATGGTGCCGACCCCGAGCCACCTCCAACAGACTGGTGATTTGAGATCAAGTTGTATATCGCAGACAGAACCGACCCATAAGACAAGTGGGCATCACGTCAGTTAAAGACAAAAGCCGCACACTACATTATGCTCGACGATCAACTGTTGCGTCGAGATTCAACTGGCATACTATTAACCTGCCTGGGAGTGGAATAAGCCGCCCGAGTAATGACCAAGACGCATGATGGATCCGAAGGGAACCACGCCAATGGTCTGGCTTTGGCCCTTAAAATCAAAAAGCATGGTCACTACTGGCCCATGATGATCGCCGATTGCCACAATTACGCACTCAAATACGACCAATGTCAACGACATGCACCCACCAGCCATCAACTGACCGATCTGCTAAGAACATCCGCCTCGCCCTATCCATTCATGCACTAGGCAATGGACATCATCGGCCCGATGCCCGCATCAAGAGACAGAAGATATCTTCTCGTCATGACAGATTATTTCACCAAATGGGTAGAGGCTAAAGCCTTCGCAAAGATACAAGACAGCAAAGTCCAGAACTTCGTATGGGAGTACATCATCTGCCGACACGGACTCCCTTACGAAATTATCACGAATAACGGCACACAGTTCTGCTCGCATTCGAAAATTTATGCACCAAGTGGAAGATCCGCCTAAGCCATTCAACGCCGAGATACCCGCAAGGCAACAAACAAGCCGAGGCCACAAACAAAACCATCGTAGACGGCCTCAAAAAGCGATTAGATAAAAAGAAGGGATTATGGGCCGACAAGCTCGATGGTGTCCTTTGGTCTCACCGAGCAACCCCCCGCCAAGCAACAAACAAAACGCCATTCTGCATGGCCCACGACATCGAAGCCATGGTCATAGCCGAAGTAAATGTATATAGGCTTCGACGACTTAAAATGCCCATATATGATGACCTCAACAACGTCATGCTAACAAACAGACTCGATGAAACATAGGAACAACGGAACCAGACACTAGTGAAGATCCAAAATTACCAGCAAGCTGCGGCGAGGTACTACAACAAGAACGTCAGCGTACGAAGATTCTCCAAAGGCGACCTTGTCCTCAGACACGTCTTCGAGAACACAAAGGAATATCGCGCAGGAAAGCTGGGCATCAAATGGGAAGGCCCGTACAAAATCATAAAGATCGTCAAACCCGGAGTTTACCAACTCGCCGACCTGGAAAGCATCATGCAGCCACGTTCATGGAATGCCCGCCACCTCAAGCGCTTCTTTTATTGACATGCAGGTACTTGTAACATGAACTATGAACGAGTTGATCCCTCTATAATGGGTATGTAGGCAGCCCGAAAGGGGATAACTGCAAAAAAAGGAGTTGATATATACTCAGTTTTGACAAAACCACTTTCAAGCCGAGCCTAGTCTCGCACTTTAAAGCCGAGCGCAGTCTCGCACCTTTAAGCCGAGCTCAGTCTTGCACCTTTAAGCCGAGCCTAGTCTTGCAATTTAAAGCTGAGCTATGTCTCGCACCTTTAAGCCGAGCCGAGTCTTGTACCTTTAAGCCGAGCCCAGTCTCGCGCTTTAAAGCCGAGCATGTCTTTCACCTTTAAGCCGAGCCCAGTCTCGCACCTTTAAGTCGAGCCCAGTCTCGCACTTTAAAGCTGAGCCCAGGACTACACCTATAAGACAAGTCCAACCCCGCATCCTAAACAAAAATTTTGCAGTAAAGGAAAATTGAAAGAAGCAAATCGACGAATCGAAAAAATTATTTCATTTAAAATGGAGGATAATCCATTACAGCAAGTACAAAATAGCAACACAAAAAAAAAAGCTACAATAAATTCTAAGGTTCAGCCGGGGGCACCGAAGAGCTGGATGGATTGGCCCCACCCGAGAGGATAGGCGGAATAGAAATTTCGTCTGGACAAGGCGCATGAAGTTTTAAACGACCCCCAAGATCCTCCTTGGTCAGCTTGGTGACCATAATCTTCTTCCTCTGCTCTATCACCTTGGCAGCCTCTTCCGAAATTATATAGACCAGCTCCTCCGGGACAGCCCCGCCAAATTTTTCCACCATAGAAAGAAGGACCCTCGACTAAGTGAAAATGGATACTTCCCCATCCAAGTCTTCGACATCCCACGTCTCGTCTATGTGACGCCTGATCTTCGCTAGACGAGCCCCGTGTTACTCGGCCAGAGCCTTCCAATCCTTCTCAACCTCAGCAGCAACCGCCCCTTCAAAACTCGCCTTGAGACGAGCCGATTCTTTAGTAACTTTATTTAGTTCGCCCTGGAGATTATCTTTCTCCCCCTTCAACCTATCAGCCTCGATTTTGAAACTCTTAACATCATCCAAAAGGCCCTTAACCTGCTCGTTCGACTTCTCCGCCAGCTCGGTGGACCATTCAACCTTCTTATTGAGAGTGGCTTGAAGCTCGTCCAAAACCATGACTTTCTCCCTTTCCTCCGCAAGGGCGTCGAAATACATGTTCCTATAAGCCGCGATGTCTCCTAGAGCGTCCTTAGCCTTCTCCATCTTCAGCTCGAAGTACTTGAACATGTGGTTCACCAAGGCACCAATCTGCCCAAAGCAAACACCGACGTCAATACTACAGACCAGGGAAACATGACCAATAACAGAGCAACATACCTCTAGATAGGAGCTGGCAAAGTCGTTAAAAACCTGAGGCATCACATACTCCTTGGTGAAAGTGCCTCGAGTGATCAAGCGGCGGACGAGGTCCCCGCTAACCTCGCGATTAACATAAACGTCAAGCACATTGTCGTAATGAAAATCAAAGGGGACCGGCGGACAACCATCTTTGTGTACTCCCGTTGAACCTTCACTGGCGAGCATCAATTGATTCTCTCCGGTCCCAGTATTAGGAACCTCATTCTTTGCCTTGACCTCGTCAGTTCGTGCTGCTACCCGTCTAAACGCACAAATCTGCGCCCTCAACTCGTCCGCTGTTGTTTTCTTCCTTTTCACAGGAAGCTCGGAAGGGGGCTGTTCTCGAGGCTGGACCGCCGATTCAGACTTGGCCTTCTCTTCAAAACCTCCTTGGCCAGATTCGTCTTGGCGCCTTTTCAACTTATTGTCAGCCCCGCCTGACGTCCCTTTCACCTCGCTGACCACCCTATCAGACTCTTTTTTGGCCCCGACGTCTGCCCTACCAGATGCCCTCTGAGCATCAGCTTCAGCCTTCTTATTTAAAGCTTTCTCCCGCAAGTCGTTTATAAAAGATGCATTCATCGCCCTTTGCCTTGGGAAGGGGTAGCAGTCCCACTCAACTATAAGGAAGTGATGATCTCATTTTAGAAATCATAACAAATACATGGTGAAAAATCAAAACTTACTTCGAGAAATGTGAGCTAAACTTCTCCGAACCCAATCTAGAATCCTCCCATGCAATGATCCCTCTCCTTTCGATATCTTTCAAATTCCGGAATAAGTTCGGCGGATAAGCCTTCAAATTCAGCGGTTTGACTGCAAAACAAAAGAAAAGTGAGAACGATTAAGAGCAAAGCCAACAGAAGAAAAGAATATTCCGATGCGGAGATTCCATGGTCTGAAATAATTGTAATTGCAGGCCGGCACCGATGCTTCGTTCACTTTAACGAAGAACCATCTACGCTTCCGGTTGTAAATCTTCGACGTAACCCGGTCAGAAACTTAAATGGAGATTTGAAGTTCAGGTTGAAAAGGCCGATATCGACGCTGACCCCTTCGACCTTCCCAGGTAATTTGTTTATCCTGGTCATCTCCTCGAAGAATTTACCGCAGACCTCTATGCCCAGCTCGGCAGCCAGGACTAAAACTCCGACCAAGTTCCTGACCGAGGCAGTCGAATGTTGAGAGATGGCCATCTCCCTCTTAGCACAATAACCAATGAACAACTTCAGTAGTGGGAACCATAAATGGACGTTCCGAAAATAATCTTCGAAGATGGCAAAATACCCAGCCGGAGGATTCCATGGTCGTTCATGAGAGGCTGGAACCTTAAACTGAAGGTTCGAATCCGAGAAGCTACAGGATCGAGCAAGAGCCTCGAGCCTAGCTTCGGTCATCGACGACAAAGATATCTTGGTGATTAGATCTACGTTTTCAATACGAGATGGCCTTTCCCGATGCCAGACTCGGAGCTCTTAACGCTAAGATCGGCCTCGTTGTTACCCGAAGCGCTCAGATCGATCCTTCTAGTCGCTAGGAAGTCAGCCCCCACGTCTAAAAGAACCACATCAGGCGACCCCCTTATGGCCAAGCTCGAAGAACATCTCTCCCTCGGGAGTTCGACGACCATCACTCTGGCCGGATTTGGAGTATCAGCCTTGCGGTTTAAAGTTTTGCCGACCTTGCAATTTGAAGTCTCACCGACCTCGTGATTCGAACTCTTGTCGATCTCGGGATCCGAACTCCACCAGCCCTACTAGCCGGATTTGGGACGCCAGCCTCACGATATGAAGATTCCCCTCGAGATCGCCTCGGCGAAGAACGTTTGTCCGAGCTTTGCTCTCCGTCCAAAGAGGAGCTCGTCGAAGAGCTTTCCAAGCCAAATCAAGTGGGTCGACTCTGGATGAACGGATCGATCGTACCAACAACGGAGGACGCCTCTCGCCGCCGCGATTCGAAGAACAGTTCAACGGAAGTTCCATTGAAAGGTTTAAAAAGAGAAAAGAATAATGAGAGAGAATTTTACCTTGAGAGAGAAAGCGACAATAGAGATTTCGGTAAAAAAATGGGGGGGGGGGGGTTTANACCGGGCATGTAACGTTCGACTCGAAGCTTGTAAAAGACTCTTCGATTCCCGTCCCATCACAATTATTACCTACGAACTAGGTGTGTTGGGAAGACGAACTGGCTAAACTTTCAAATCTTTTGCACCCAATCAGATATGTCCGACAAACGACGTGAAACCGACCTCGTCTTCTCTGGAGGGGGGACATACTGTTGGATAAGGCCTCGGTGGCCTCGCTGGAAGGGCCCAGAATATGTGAGAGTTAGCCAAAGGCCCACGACGAAGTCAACAGTCCAGCGCTGAGCCGATCTGTCAATCTAGAGACCTAGCCGATGAACGTGAACAGAAGACCTACGCGCCGAACGCCGACCATGAATAGGGAGCCTATGAACTCTACCGCCGATTCCACCAACTGTCCTGCATAAAAGGATCCCATTCTACTATAAAAGAGGACCAGAGACTCGAAGCAAAGAAGGTTAGTTTGACCCAAGAAATATGAGAGAAGTTAGAGAGAGAAAGATAGATTATATTTGAGCTTGTCTGAACTGTAGACGAATTCGAACCCATCTTGTAAGAACCTAAGTTATTGGGAAGTATAACCCTTAACCCAAAAATCACCTTCGCAACCAACATATGAGCCTTGGTGTCATCGCCACCACTACCAGTGAGAGCCTACGGAAAAAGAATCA
>OVBE01007753.1:0-18064 GCA_900406425.1 Iberis pinnata
ATATATACTTTAGATATATATATATATATACACTTTAGATATATTACTGGTTATTATTCTCATCATTTTGATCTTTACTCTTGTATTAATTTACATACTTCTGAATTTATGAATTCGTAATGGTTGTTCTAAGCAATCGTAATGCTGATATTCGTTTTTGAATCGTGATAAGTTTAATTGGCGTATATTCGCAAAAATTCTTCGTCTTTGGACCGAGTCTAATATTTCTGGTATAGTTTCATTGGAATTGATATTAGTTGATTATACGATATAAAATCATGTTTTATATATTAATTAATTACTAAAATTTATTTATTTCTTTTTTTTTTCTGTGTCGTTTAAACTGAAATTTTATTTTGTTTTACTGTTATTCTCTAAGGGTAGAAAAATCCAAGCTTCTATGGATAGTGATGTTCGATCTAAGTTCTCTAAAGTTATTCGTGTTGGTTTATGGGTTGATCTTCATGATTTTTTGGTTATCAACCAAACCGGTTGTTATATGGCAACTACACACCGTTACAGAATTCGCTAGTTGGAAAACTCCATCATTCATTGTCTTCCTTTTGATTGCAATAATTTATATTTTTATTTTACTGATCATGAAGACATACTAGATGCAAATTATTCATCTGATTATTTAGTCGGTAAAAGATTTTGTATTCTTATATACTACTATTATTATTTACTTCTCATGTATTAAAAGATTTTTTTTAATTCTTATATACTACTATTTTTTGAACGTTTTTGTGTTTTATAATTTCAGAGGTGATTGGTCGAGTTGCTGATGTTGATAGTAGTCGAATGGTTTGTACTTCTCGATTTAGTATTGATGATCTATCTACGGACAACGTATCTGAACATGGTGAAAGTGATAGCCAAAGTGATTCTCATCATTCTTCTGATGATGAATCATATGAATTATCTCATGATGATGATGATGATTATGTATCTGATGGTTTTGATGAAGAGCATGATGATTGTGATTATGATGATGATATATGGTGGAATCTCAAGGTTTAAATTTTAATTTGTGATATGTCTTGAAATTATTATTTAGTCAAAACTATACAAATCATCATTAATTTTAATTCGTTTTTTTAGATTGGCTATTAAGTCTGTACGGTTGTCATATTATGCTATTCTAGATGAAGATGATGGTGATGAGGTTAATGAATATCGGATACTCACGTTTAACTTAATAGATAAAAGGTATAGTCACATTGATTTCGTTATAAATATATAATCATATAAAATATATATATTATAATATATCTAAGTTCATATATACAATAATCATAACTAATACAAAGTAACTATTTGTTGTTTAAATTTGCATAGTGGTGTTACTATAAAGTGCGAATTGTCTGTATTGATTGCTGCTAAGTTCAAGGCATGTTATGATATTTTTGATGGTGTTGATTTTTTGGGTATTGTTCGATGGGGTGTTATTGATGTTTTTGGAGGTAATACCGTTATTAGTTTTAAATATGTTTTAAATAATGTTTAATAATAATTATAATTATTTTTTTTTAATTATAATCGTGTAAAAATTTATATGTTTGTGTAGGGAAGTATATGATTGGTTCGGCGCGTTGTACTCAAACATGATAAATCCTATTGGATTTTCTGTTGATGATTTTTAAAAAATTATGATTTATTTTTTATATAATTGATTGTTGATAATTTTTGTACTAAATTTAATGATATGTTTATATTTATTTCATGTAGGTCTCCGTCTATGATGTTATGGTCATCCAGACGTATTTGATTAAATTTATATTCTTATTTTTTATTATTAATATCATAATTGTTTTGAATTTATTTGATTTAATAAATAAGACATTTATTATTATCGTTCCAAATTGTATAATATTCAGTTATTAGTTATACTTTTATTTATGTGTTATTATTATACGTATTCAGAACGAAGTGATCAATCATTATTTGGACATATTTTATATAATAGAATTTAGATAGGTATATTTAACAAAAAACTAATTATTAATCATATCTCATTTATATCGTAACAGAAAATATAATCCACTATATATGTTAACTAAACTGTTATGTAAATTATCATGATATATATATATATATATATATATAATATATCGAAAATTTATATGTTTTATTAATATTAATTCACCTTTCTTATCATAAAATATGATAATTATATATATATATATATATATTAATGTAAATTAAATCATAGTATAAAACTATAAAATATTTTTAATAAACATATTATGTCTGATATGTTAATTATTTGGTTATAAACATTATCATGTTATTATTATTTTGAATTTATCTTGTTTATGTAAATTTACCAATTGTATGTATTGTGTTATTTATTTTTTCCTTATCCGTATAAGAATATATTTAATTTATCAGTATCAATAGGTGTATAATAAATTATTTAGTATTCTTCTTGAGTTTTATACGAAATATAGATTGAAATTGCATATCATGAGTTATATTTATGCTATGGCGGTAATGAAAAATATGATCGTCTTTATTTTTACGACGTGACTTAATTAAATCATGATTTGTCTTCGTGGTGTATGGTTGGTAAGATAATATGTGTCTACGATGACAGATGAAGTGACAATTATATTACCACCTTTGTTTTGGTTGATATCAATGTTTGTGTTAATTGTGAATTTTTTGTAAAAATTATTATTTAATAATTATGGAATAATAGTTAATATAATTATTTAAGGGTAATTAAATACAAGCTATCATAGATAGTAATATTATGAGTGGGTTTGATTTCTCAACACTAGACGGACGTTGGAATACATTGGTTAGTTTTAATCTAAGATATGTAACAGCTAAATTTTTACTGATTAAACACAATTATGAAATCGTTTGGAATACATCAACTTGTTTGGATGGATACTATTCCCCGAAGTGATGATAATTTCTTCCGTTTTGCTAGTTTTAATGATGTTAAAAACTGTCTTATTGATGTCCAATTGTTCTGTTGGTATGTATCGATTTCTTCTAAAATTTTATATTACTATTTATTCTGTATTTTAACATCGTATATATGATACTACCAACCAACTTTAATTGTGATTTGATCGGAAGAGTTGTTAATGTTGGTAATTTTAAACGTTGGATGTTAAATTCAAATAAAATATTTATTCATAATGTCTCCTTAGATCTTCAAGATGAAATGTAAGAGTTATGCTATTTTTATTATAATTATTTAAAATTTTATCCTAAGTTTTTTAATGTATTTATTTATTTATATTTAAAACAATGGTCCACTCTTGTTCTATCGTTTACAAGGTTCTTATGCAGATGATTTTGTATCGTCAATTGGTGATTGGAACAATCAAACAATTGTTTGTATTATTCGATTTGCTCAGATTCCATCATGCAAGCGTGTCATATTTAATATATTACTCGAATTAATATATATATATATATATATATATATATATATACTAATATTTATGTTTTGTATATTATTGTAGATGGTTGTATTGCTACGACATATGCAAAATTCTATCAAGTGTTCTTGAATTCTCCCATGAATGAAGCTAAAGTTTTTAGGGCATCATTTTTTAGAATAATAATTTATTTTTCTTTAAATTTTTTTTTCAATATTCTCAGTATGTAATAACTTACTAATATTTTTTCATAATAAGACATATATGGTTATCTTTATATTTTTGTATTCCCATTAATTTATGTGTCCTTAACTATAAATAATTAATATTATCAATTATTCGATATAAACATATAAATTTTATTTTATTTATAATAAAATCATAAAGTTATTGTGTATAAACTCAATACACAACTAAGCCCAATAGTTAGCACTTGATATAAACATAAAAATATTATTGATTTAATATCTATGATTACTGAATTTTAAATATCAAATTGTGATATGCGAATTATATTATTATTTAGTTATTATTAAGATATTTATGTAGATTATACAGGGTAGATAATCTATAAATATAGAAAAATAAAAAAATAATATTTTGATTTTCTTTTTATTAAAATTGGTATATAAATCTTATCACCGCCTGTATATTATATATGTAGTATTAGGTTTAATATTGTCATCAGAAAAAAAAAAATTCATTCTATATCTCTAGCAAATAATGTCTTTTGTCAGGATAGGTATATATGCTCCGGAGAAAGATGCAAGATCGAGGTTTCGATTGTTAGGATTTGGAAGAAAACCATAAAAGTGTTTGTACACTTGAAATCATTTTGGCAGATAAAGAGGTATGGTATGTTTAATTTATGTATACATATGATACTATAATATTTTGTGTCTTAAACCGTTTCATTTAATAAATTTATATAAATCATTGAAGGGTACTTATATTCATGCGAGTGTGGAAAGTGATTTGGTTTCTAAGTTTGAAAAGAAGTTGGAACAAGGTAAAAGTGTAATTATTAACATGTTTAAGGTTGGTCAATACATCGGTAGGGAAAAAACCTTAAAAATACAAAAATTCTTTAACTTTTGTCCGTTTAATACACGAACTTGTTTCGTTGCCATATTAATTTTCATACTTTTATTTTGTTGCCATTTTAATTCACAACCAATTCAAAACAGAAATTTTATTTAAATTACGTTAATTAATTTTAACAACTCTATTAATTATTAAGCATGTGAGTTAATAATTTTTAATTATCTCTGTTTTGCCCCAATCTTTTCCCTTATACTCACAAGGTTCATCGTTATCACTAATAAAATTACAATCAGATAAAAGTTTCATTGGAGAACGGATTATGGATATATCTAAAAAATCTTAAACGATGGATTATGGACATATCTAATTCATACGAGGTATGCTATTATAAAATTTAATTTACATGTAGCTAACATTTTGTATATTTTATTAGTAATTGTTATTTCAAAAGTCTATATCATAAAGGGAAATGTGTTACTATTGCTACAATCGATTCGATTGATATGCAAACCATTTGGTATTATGTTGCATGTACTTCTTGTAACAAAGGAGTGTAACCATATCCTTATGATCCTCTAGATGATTATAAACCAAGGTTTTATTGTGAAAAATCACCAAGTGGTGTAACAGACGTTGTTGCAGGGTGGATTTATTCTTTTTATATATTACATTAAACTCTATATATTTTCGTTTCTTATTAACATGTGATAAAAATTAATTATTTAGATATCGACTTCAACTTTAGGTCTATAATGTGATTGGTGATATAGGAAAATTTTTGTTCTTTGATGGGCTTTCTGAACATTTGCTTGATAGTAAGGCAAATGACTTAGCTAACGAAGTAGTGGATGTATGCTAAATCCTATTAATTATTATACTTAATACTTTTATAAAAATTATTGTATATTAATAACTGTTAATTATCTTATTATTTTGATTGTTTATAGGAAGAACTTGGTGTTTTACCTCATTTTATTCAAGGATTAGTTGGAAAAACATACATATTTAAGGTTGTCATAGGAGATGGTAATCTTAAAAAAAAAAAGAATTCATCTTTTAAAGTTGAAAAGTTTACTAATAGCAACGAGATGATTGTTAAATTTAAACTTAGACCATATTCGAGTGTAAGATTATTAATTATTATACATTTATATTTATATTTTTTATTGTGATTTTATATGTTAACATTATTTTCATAATTTGATAGTTGTTTTTTGTAAATTTTGAATTTTTAGGATGCTACTTCAAAAAATAGTACATGTTTACATTCTGATACAATTCTTGGAACATCTATGTCTAACAACAAAAAATTTAATGGTGGTGTTATTGATCTGTTAGATGATTCATCTGCTACAAAGAAGATTAAGATTGAGTCAATTGATTAATTTTTATTTTCTTGGATAACTTTTAAACATATGATATAGTATATTATTAATTTATTTGTCTTAAAATTTGGATATTTTATTTTATAATAATTTTTTTAAAACTGAATTACGTTATATCTCATTGCGTGCACGTATATTACAATTGGTTATTTTATTGATAGAATCTATACATACATGTATGTATTTGTTAATCTAAACAATATAAAAAAATTCATAAACTTAAAAATGTAAAATTTCATTAACTTATGCATCTATGTAATTCTATAAATGTATTATGTGTGTATGAGTTATATATTAAAAATTATAAATTATATAAATATATATTCAACATGATATTTACGTTATTAGTTAATTATTATAACATTATTTTATGTATTTGTATGTATGTATACAATAAACGTATTTGACAATTATTGTTCTTCAATAGGTTTGTCGAACATTATATATGAGACTTTATTAAAATATAAAATAATTTTTTTACTTTATATATTGTTATTGATCTATGGAATAATTTATACTATCAATATATCGTGATATTGGAATATATATTTTTGTGATCACATATATTGTATATTTTGATAATATCAATATACATTTTCCTTTTACTCGTATAATTTTTTTTTTATTACATATGTTTGTTATATTCTATATGTAGATTATATTTATATAATAAATGTTTGTCAAATAAATTTTGTTATAATTTCTTATTAATCCTAAATAAATTTGCTTCGTGCATTATATATTTATGTATGAATAGGAAATCAAAATATCATAATTTTTAATTTATATATTGTTATATGTTTTTAGAATATTTTCTTTTATTGATATATCATTATATTGTAAATATCTAATTTCGTTATGTCATAAGTTATATATTTGATAACGCTTAAGTAAGATTTTTCTATTATTCATAATATATTATTTTATGATTTATATCATACGTAATCTATATTTGCGTGTGCATTAAATTGAAAAATATATTTTTATAATAATTTTCAAAAAAAAGAATATATATATATATATATATATATATATAATGCGTTTTATCATCGACCTTCACATTGCCTCTGATTCTGAGATTTATAAGAAATGTTCATTGATGGCTGGAACTACGTTGGGTCTGAGGCCTAATACATTTAAGAAATCTTCTGTTGAAAAAGTTTGTTTACTATATATATATAATATAGTATAATATTTCACCTTTATTAATTCATCATCACTAATATTTTTATAATAACTTAAATATCTAATAAATTTTATCAAGGTTCTTCGGTTCCAAATAGTTTTAACGCACCTCCTACTAAAATAAATCCTACTAATGATTAACATATTTCTTCATCGTCTATACCTACTACACCTCAGAAGGTAGCTAGGATTAATCGGATTAAAATAAATTAAAGAAAAACGAGCTAAATCTAGAAACGACGGTGAAGGTTAGTTTTATATCTTATGTATGTAAAATATTTACATTTTTTATATTATTTTAAAATTTTAACTAATTATTTTATATTATTACAGAGTTACTGAGGGACCAGAAAATATAGATGAGTTTAGGTGTTTCATTAGTACGGATTCTGAATGAGAGTCTGATAATGAATCCGATACAGATGTTGACGTAATTACTTTTCGCAATTCTAATGGAAATGATAATCTTTCAACATTTGTTACCCATACTCCAATTGTTAACAATGGTAATTATAATAAAAGAAATTATATGTTTATCGATGTTTATTATTCTAAATATAAATTCCATGTCTATTACTTTATATAGGTTATATTGATGATGGTGATCCTAATTTTATGTGTCATGACTGTAATGCTTATATGTGGTACAATGAGAGGATCGGTAAAAGATATCTCAAAAATAGTCATGTTTTTGGGTTGTGTTGTGGTGGAGGCAAAGTTAAGCTACCACTCTTAAAAACTCCACCCAAAACGTTATTGTCTCTTCTGTATTATTTAAATGATAGAAATATTTACTTTCGCGAGTTCATTCATACATACAATATGATATTTTTATTCACATCATTAGGTGGTAAAATCAATCATTCTATAAATATTAACAGAGGTCCATATCTATTTCGTATGCATGGAGAAAATTACCATTTGATAGGTGATCTACTTCCTGGTCTAGATGAAGATCCAGCTTTTTTGCAACTCTACATACATGATACTTTGAATGAATTAACTAATAGGATATCTGCTTATAGATAAATGTTACATTGTATCAACTTATTATTTTTATATATCATAATTGGTTTTTTTAAATCTTAATTAAAATTTTGTTTTATAATAATGTAGTAGGTGCGCTCCATCAAAAAATCTTTGTGTAGACATCGTCTCTCTATTGAAAAATATGTTGGATAGGTATAATCCACATGTTAAAGCTTTTCTATATGGCCAATAATGGTCGAATTCGAGTGTTGTTCCATCTAATTTTCGTTTACGATCGTCTAATGGTAGGACAACTGATGGTCAAAAATATAATCTACCTACCGAAAATTATGTGGTTGGTTTGATTCCTGGTGATTTTGAAGCGATAGCTAATAAACGTGTTATAATTATAGAGAGTAGAAGTGGTAAATTGCAAAGGATTAGCGAGTTACATCCAACGTATCTACCATTCAATATCCATTGTTATTTCCATATGGAGAAGATAGATTCCGGTTGGGTATTGATATAGGTTTGTTTATATATGCGGTAGGAAGATGACAAAAATTACAATGCGCGAGTTTTTTGCTTTTCGTATCCAGAACCGTCATAATGAGTCTACTTTTGTTGGTAGTAAAAGGTATATGATGCAACATTATTTGGATGCAATGGCAATATGCAAATATTTCAGTTTTCCGAATTTTTTTATCATGATAACATGTAATCCTAAGTGGTCGGAGATCATACGATATCTTGAAAACATAAATTAAAGATAGAAGATCGACTAGATATTTATTGTATGCAGTTCAACATAAATCTCGATAATCTCATATATGAACTAACCAAAAATAGTGTTATTGGTGATGTCAAGTGGTAATTTTGTTTTCTTTTAATCTTATTTAAATATATTTAATTTTTGTTGTTTATTAAACTTATTTTTTTTATTTTTTTTATGGTTATTAAATTGCAGCGTTGTATACCATAGAGTTTCAAAAACATGGCTTGCATCATACGCATATTGGTGTTATTTCTTCATCCAGATTCTAAAATTCTGAATGGTGATGCTATCAATAAGATAATTTCTGCTGAAATACTTGATAAAGTATTAGAACCTCCTCTATATGATATTATTAGTCATACGATGATGCATGGTCCGTGCGGTGAAGCTAATAAATCAAACGTTTGTATGAGTGATGGTCGCTGCACAAATTTTTTTCCGAAGTCGTTCAGTAGTGTTACAACTATTGATGACGGTGGATTTCCTATATACAGACGGCGTAATGGTGTTGTTGTCACTAAGAAAAAATTCGATGTAGATAATAGATACGTCGTTCCATATAAAAAACAGTTTTTCATTGCTTTTCGTGCTCATATAAATGTGGAATGGTGCAATTAAATGCGTTCAGTTATATATCTTTTTAAGTATATCACTAAGGGTCCATACTATGATAGGGCGTCCGTTGGTATTGATAATGATGACCCTAATATTTATGTTAATAAAATTGAGAAGTATTTCAGTTGCAGGTTTGTTAATTTTTATAACTATTATATTGAAAATATTTAAAACTAATTTATTATTATTCCACGTAATATTAATCTTGTAATTATTAACTACTTTTATTGTAGATATATATCGGCATGCGAAGCGAGATGGAGGTTATTTGGTTTTCCTAGTCAATTTTGAACTATTCCGTTTGAAAAGCTTACTTTTCATCTGCCTCATCAACAGTTGGTTGTTTATAACGAAGATGTTCCCGTTGATGATGTGTTGAGTCGCATTAGTGTTGGTTCGACTAAATTTTTATCTTGGATGGAGTGTAATAGTATTTATCAGGAAGCACTTAATTTGACTTATACAGATTTTCCCTACTAAGTTTGTGTGGGTTCTTAAGGATAGAACGTGGAAACCTCGTAAGAGGAGATTTTCTATAGGAAGATTGACGTTTGTTCCACAGTCAGCTGGTGACGCATATTATTTACGTGTAATATAGAAAATCATTAAAGGACCAAAGAGTTTTGAATAAATTAGAACGGTGTATGATATTATATATCCTACGTTTAAAGATGTCTGTTATACATTGGATTTATTAGACGTGATAAGGAGTACATATCCGCTATTAAGGAAACAAGTTTTTGGGCCAATGGTAAATATTTTAGGAGGTTATTTGTTATCTTGTTGCTCACAAAAAGTGTTCTTATGCCTGATGATGTTTGGAATTCTACTTATAATGTATTTTCTGAAGATATATTATATATACAAACAAAAATCACCAATAATCCAGATTTATATCTTCTAAATTAATAAATTTTAATACTTATTCTAAATATTAATTTGTTTGACTTATGTTGTGTTTATATTTTTCCGTTAAGGTCTTCAACTGTCACAAGAACATATTATAAATAATGCACTTGTGGATATATAACGATTTCTTCGATTGAGTGGTAGTTCGCTTACACAATTTAAACATATTCCATGTCCAAACGAAATGTTGGTTATCGGAAGTTTAAACCATCTTATACAAGAAGAGAGAAATTATGATCGTAATGATCTTGCAGCAAAGCATGTTGTTTGGCTTGCATAGTTGACTGATGAGCAGCGTCTACATTATGATAAAATATTGATGACCGTAAAGGGAAATAAAGGAGGTCTATTTTTCGTGCATGATTTTGGTGGAACAGGTAAAACCTTTTTTGCGGAAAACACTTGGAGTTGCGATCCGATCTAACGGAGATATTTTGCTAAACATAGCATCTAGCGATATTGCAGCTTTACTTTTGGAAGGAGGTCGTATTGCACATTCTCGATTTGGAATTCCTCTTAATGTGACAGAATTTACAATATTTTTTGTTATTACTGAACCTCATCTTGCTAAGTTAATAAAGGAGGCTAAATTAATCATATGAGATGAACCTCCTATGATGAGTAAACTATATTTTAAAACGGTTGATAAGAGCTTTTGTGATATATTTAAAAAGTGCTAAAACTTTTGGTGGTAAAGTGGTGGTGTTTGGTGGAGATCTCAGGCAGATACTTCATGTTGTCATTGACGGAGGTAGGGTTAAAAATGTATTAGCTTCTTTGAATTCACTGTTCTTGTGGCGTCATTACAAAATGCTAACGTTGACTAAGAATATGAAGTATCCAAATGGATATAGACGTGGGAGACAGAAAAATAAATTATCCAAATGATCGTGTTGTAGAAATCGATATCCCAGAGGATCTTTTGGTTTCCAATCATGTAGATCCCATTACATCAATTGTCGATGACGTTTATGAACCAGTTTTGTCTTGACTACCGATCCTATGTTTTATAAAGGAAGGGCTATATTAAGTCCGAGAAATCAGGATGTTGATCTAACAAATGATTATATGTTGTCTCGATTGACAAGTATCGCTCCATATTCTTTATCTTACGATATTAATATTAAAGTTCGTGTAATGTATATTATAAAAAATTTTGTTTTTTGTATCAGGTATTGAGATGACATATTTGAGTTCTGATAGCATAGAACCTGTAGATGAAGGAAATAGTGATCCCATGGTCTATTCCCAAGAATTTTTAAATAGTATTAAGATTTATGGGATGCCTAAACATTCTCTTACTTTGAAGGTTGGTGTTCCTATCATGTTGCTTAGAAATATTGATTCTTGGTATGGTTTGTGTAATGGAACAAGATTATTAGTTACCAAATTAGTTGATCATGTTATCACAGCGAGCTTTATATCTTGTAATAAGGTTGGAAATAAGGTTTTGATTCCTCAGATGTTTGTATCACCACCAGAAGCACGATTTCCATTTAGGATGAGAAGAAGGCAATTTTCTGTTGCAGTTGCCTTCATAATGACTATAAACAAAAGTCATGGACAAACTTTGGAACGTGTTGGTTTGTATCTTCCACGACCTGTTTTCACACATGGTCAGTTATATGTTGTATTATCCAGGATTACGAGTAGAACTGGTTTGCAAATACTTATTATTGATGTTGGTGGAAAGCCTCAGAAGAAAACTACGAATGTTGTTTACTAAGAAGTGTTTCAGAACATATAATTTTTATATCTTTTGATTGCTTCTTATTATTACTAGACATTAACTATTTTGAATTTTTACGACTTGTTATTTATATTTTAAATTCATTATTTTGATATATTTATTAAAATTATGACATCTCATTATGATTCGCTGTATTTATATTCACTAATATTGCTACTTGGACAAAAATTACTTCAATTAATTGATTAATTATATGAATTATACTGTTATAGTTATGATTGACTTAATCAAATATTTTAATAATATGTGCAAGATATAATTAATATTATATCTGTTTACAAACCACGAATATTATTTTAGTGATATGTGCAAAGTATAGTAGTTTATTTCCTTATAAATCCATATATATATATATATATATAATCTTTTATTATATATAACTATGATCTTCATCGAATGATTAAAAATATTTAATTATATTTAAATAATAAATAATTATACCTAAAGCATATAATATATTTTGATTATAACTAATATAAGTATATTGTATTTATACGATAAAATTATATAAAGGGGAAAAACTTAACATGATAATCTTATATCTGAATCCATAATATATGCTATTACATAAAATATAAAAATTAGTGAAAACGATAATGAAGGATACTGCTTATTAACTTAAAAATAAAAAAATCAGCGCTGCAATCTGCATAATTTATTTCCAGAGAGTGTGTGTGTTTAAGTTCGAAATCCACGTAGCTTTTTTCTTTTTTTAATTTGTTGATTTCGTCTTCTACTTTGAAATTCTGTGTATTTTTCATTTTTTTCCTAAATCGATATCATCGCATCGATTTTTGTCGTATTGATTTGAGTCCGATGGAACTCACTTATTCATTTCATCTAGTCTTTCATTATCATGATGACCGTCCTAAGTTTTTGCTCTGTCGGTAAACTTGCGATTTTTGAAGGAATCAGGTCTAGATCGTCGTCGTAGGCATACTCCTATTTGTGTTCTTTGTCTCTCAAGAATATATATTTTATATTAGAGTTATTCTATTATTATTATTTTAAAAAAGCCTTTTATCTTTAAAAAAACCTATAATTTTAATAAACAACATGATCTATCTATGTACTTTGTTATATTACTATATATTATTATATTTTCAAAAATTATTTTTTATTTGTTTTTGTTAATATTAAATGTTATATAATTAAATTTTTTTATTTTATTATTGTTTTTTCGATGATTTTTGTTGACCACCCGTAAAAGGGTAAAATACTATTTTTACTTTCGATAAATTTTATAAATTGCAGAATCATCTCTTTCTCTATAAAAAGATACCTAAATATTAAGTTTTATTTTATTCATAATAAAATATCTCTCTAACTCTCTTTAAAATGGATAGCTCTTCTAATACCACTGTTGCTTCTTGCGTGTCCAAATAGACTCGATCTATCGAGACAAAATCTACTTAAAGGATCACTATCATGGTCAACCAAGAGGTCTGTTAATTTATTTTAATGAATGCTTGTTTGAACATAATTAAATTTATAACTTATGCTTTTTTCTTGTTTCGTTTATTTTTTTATTTTAAAGTACCTTATATGAATCAAGGAAATCAATATAAATACATTATGAGTTTTCATGCACTTCTCATCAAACTAATGAAATCGTATTGTGAAAGGAATCACGTGGATTATGATTTGTTTGCTTCTCCTATGACAATAGGAGGTTCAGATCTACGCAAACTCCTCAATCGGTTTAAATCATTTCTATTGTGTTTACATATAACCTATTTTATATTTATTGGAAAAGAAATTAATATCTTCATTTTATATTTTAATTGCCAGCTCATGATGGAAGAAGGTGATGACATCTATGTGGTCTTTGAACAATTTGACGGTGGTTCAAATGACTATTGATTCTCTGGTTGTAATTATAAACTTTAATGATCGTTGTTGTTTTTAAAAAAAATCAATGTTCAATTTTTTTTGTTTGTTTGTGTAAAAACTCTATATTCTTAATTTAATATGCACCATTTTACATCATGCATCTTAATATTTAATTATAAATGTATATTTATAAATAGCTATGTAATTATATATTTATAGATATATCACTACAACAAAAATAAAGTTTTACATCACTAAAATTGTATTAAAAAATAAACGATATAAAAGGGAATCAGTTTTTAATAAATGATATAAAATATAATCATTAAATAAAAAATGATACTAACTATCTAATTTTACATTAATTAGAAGAAATGATGGTATTATTAAAAAAATTACATAAATAAAAACAAAGTGATGTAAATTATCTATTATTTATATCACTTTAGAATAAGTAATACTAATTAATCTTGATTTACATTATTTTTAAAAAGTTGGTGCAAATGATAAACTCACATTAATTAATAATTAATATATTTACTCATTTAATTAACATCAGTTCATAACTAATATTCATATTATTAAGATTGAATATAATCGAATTCTAACTTTTTGAATAAGATTAAATTGATTCTAATAATACTTTTAATTGATTTCATCCAAATAGTTAATAGAAACCAATTGAATTTTTTGGAAATAATTAACGCCATATATATGATTTAGATTTAACTTTCAAAATTTATATAGTTTTTGCTACATATATTAGATCTGTTATTTCATAAAATTACTTTTTTATAATTGACTTCATAAATATATAAAAATGGTGAAATGAAAATCTTAAAATTTTTTACTGTTATTAAATAAACAAATACAAAAATAAATGTAAACGATGATATTCACAAATATACTATCTTTCTAAAGATCTTTCAAAAGATCAAGTTAGTTCATTCTTTTAACAAAAAAAGATTTAAACTACTAGATTTTTTTTTAAACATGTATTTAGTTAACTAATCCTAAGTCTATAAAGATTTATCTCAATTTTCATTTATATTTATATGTGCACCAATTTCTTCTATTATATTCAAAATTGTTCCTTAGTGTTTTGAAGAATTTTTTTTCTTACGTTGTGCAGGGAGATCTATCACCAATTTCCAATTATATGTGCAACAATTTCGTTCTTTTAAAAATAAAATGAAGTTTTTTCATGTGACTCTTCTTCTATCATATTCAAAATTATTTCTTAGTGTTTTGGAGAATTTTTTTTTCTTACGATCTGCAAGGAGATCTATCTTGCAATATTGATTATAATTTTCATTTGCACAACGCTATCACGATCAAGTAAAGTGTAAGTAAATATTATTAAATATATGATTTTTACATTAAAATAATATAAAATATGATTTTGATTAGTATGTGTTATCATTATAGGTTAATTTCTTTTTATATAGTTACTGAAGAAAAAAAAATCTCCAAATAATGACCGAGAACAAAGAAGATGAGAGTGGGGAAGAAGAATATGAACACCATAATTTACTATTTTAGTTAAAGAAAAATATATTTTATATTTATTATTATTGTGTTTTTTCCTTAATTATTATTTGTTATTATTCTTTGTTATTTAGAAATAGGAAACGAAGATAAAAAGAAATATTTTGTCACTTTAAGATTTTATTTGTTATTTTTATTTAATTTAATTTCTAATTTATAATAAATATTTTAATTGTGGATTTTAGAATAATTTTTAATTGACGTGATTATCAACATTAATATTATAATGAATATATAAAAAATTATCTTATATATTAAATACGAAGTCAATTTGCTTAGGTGTCGCCACCACATTTATTATCAGAATTAAAAAGACAATTATAGGTTTAATGAAAGTTTAATATTTTGATTATGCCATTCAAATTGATTACGTGTCGGCTTACTGTATATATGAACAAAAATAATATATACAATCTTATATATTAAATACGAAGTCAGTTTGCTTAGGTGTCCCGACCACGTTCATTCTCAAACTTAAAAAGACAATTATAGGTTTAATGAAAGTTTAATATTTCGATTATGTCATTCAAATTGATTACGTGCCGCGCTTACTGTATATCTGAACAAAAATAATATATACAACTGAAATTTTAAGAAGATTTGATTGATTATAATTTTCCATGTGTATATATAATTATGATAATAACAATAATAAATAATAATATATTTTAATAAATTAGTTGATAATTTCGTATATATATTTTATAGAAATCTTAACATAAAAAATATTTTATTAGTTAAGATATTTTCTTTCTGGATTCTATAAATAGGGTTCTCCTCTCCTCATAATTTCATCATTCCATCGAGTTCATAATAGTTTTTTAGGTTAGAATTTTTTTTTTTTTTTCGTCTGCTTTGTTTGATTATTTTTTGTGGTTTTCATTCGATCTATGATTTTTTCGTGTTTTTAGTGATTTTATATCATTTTTGTATGTTATAATCGTGAACGAATTCGTCTTCGTTACCAATACGATAAACAAACCGAGAATATGATCTTGTCAATATGATCGTTAGAGGTTGTTATTTTCACCCTGTTTTTAGTTTTGGATATGGGAACGTTTCGTTTATGGTTATAATGAACAGAATTATGTAGAATAATTTTAAACGTAATTATAATTTTATAATCATACTTTTTATTATTTTTTAATGTATTATCGCGAAAAAATGTTTTTTAGTAATTAAATGTATATTTGGTTCGTATCCTAGGTTATTATGGTTGAACAACTTCAAGAACATCCATGTTATGTTTGAGACAGATCTTATAATCGGTTAATGGTGTTTGATAATATCATCTGCACAATCAGTTAAGTTTTATAATAACTTTATTTATTCTACGTTAATTATCGTTAATTCGTATAATTATCAAACATTTTAATATTTGTATGGGTATAAAATTTTCTGATCAGATTCCGATTATATGATAAATAAATTTATTTTCTTTAATTTTAAAATTCGTTTTTAATAAATATTTAATTCAAAAATTAAATTTAAAAAATATTTGATGTTTCATTATATACTCCATTATTTTTGGTATGTATATATGTTTGTTAAGGATGTATTACTTTTAAATATATTAGGATATATTCGAATAATTATTTTATTTTATTCTATAAACGTAAATATATCACATCAAATTTTAGGGTTTGCTATATATAAAGACAAATAAATTTGTTCTCTTTAATTTAAAAATTCGTTTTTCATAAATATTTAATTCATATATTAAATTTAAAAAATATTTGATGTGTCATTTTATACTCCAAGATTTTTGGTATGTATATATGTTTGTTAAGAAAATATTATTTTTTAATATATTAGGATATATTCGAATAATTAATTTATTTTATTCTATAAATGTAAATATATCACATCAAATTTTAGAATTTTGTATATCTATAAAGACAAATAAATTTGTTCTCTTTAATTTAAAAATTCGTTTTTCATAAATATTTAATTCATATATTAAATTTAAAAAATATTTGATGTGTCATTTTATACTCCAAGATTTTTGGTATGTATATATGTTTGTTAAGAAAATATTATTTTTTAATATATTAGGATATATTCGAATAATTATTTTATTTTATTCTATAAATGTAAATATATCACATCAAATTTTAGAATTTTGTATATCTATAAAGACAAATAAATTTGTTCTCTTTAATTTTAAAATACGTTTTTAATAAATATTTAATTCAAAAATTAACTTTAAAAAATATTTGATGTGTCATTTATATTCCAAGATTTTTGGTATGTATATATATTTGTTAAGGAAATATTACTTTTTAATATATTATGATATATTCGAATAATTATTTTATTTTATTCTATTAACGTAAATATATCAAATCGGCCGCCTAGGTCAGGCGATTTTCTTTCCATATTTGCGTGTGTCTCACGATTCTTCTTTTGCCGGCGCACAATCTCGCCGTCATGAGCTCGACGCCGCCGTCTCAGCAAGGCGATGCCGGAGCTACCTCATCCAAATCTCGTTGGGCCTCTCTCGTTGTTGCAAAGGATCTTCGTTCAATCACCACTTCACGACCCTCCTTCACGTCTTCGAACGGCATAGCTTCAGCCTCAATACCTTCGGCTATAGTCAATGACTCATTACCACTTTGGAACAATTTTTTAGTTGGCTATTTCATAGGGACAG